>PXOD01000066.1:0-14728 GCA_003012165.1 Paramyrothecium roridum | reverse complement strand
CTACTCAACCGGTTAGCAAAATAAACCAGACTGCAAAATACAATTCTTCTCCAGTATTAGTAGGAAAATATTAGAAAATATTAAGAGAAATCTTAAAATAAATTTATTTATTTTAATCTATTTTTTAAAATTTTCTATTTAGATTCTTTTATTATATTAAAAATATCATACAAGTATAAAGTTGCCGCTTAATGTATAGTGTATCAGTGGATTAGTGATTTTGCAGTCCGGGTTTTTTTGCTAACCGCTTGCTACTGTAAGATGTCCTGCAGGTACAGCCTGTTGCCTGCAGTTAGCGCGAGTTCCGAGCACATCACGTGACTGCGTGTTTGGCTCAACGCGCCTCGTCGCGCCCAGACTTGGGTGTCAACAGCACCAGTCACGCATCACTTTGCCACCGCAGACTGGATTTGGGGCGAGTGGTTTTGTCTTCTTCGTGCCACTGCTGGACCACTCATCCGACTTGCACTCTTCTGTCACACATTTCGCAATGTAAGTTATCCTCGCTCAAAGTGCCACTGCTTGATTGGCAATTTCGACTGATCTCATATCTCTAGGTCGACCACGGTGTCTACCCCCACTGCGAGCATAGCCAAGAAGCCGGGACGTTCGTTCCCTACGCCAGAATCCATCACCCGTCTACATAAACCCTTCAAATGTCCTGGAGTTGCTGGAAGGTCGCCGGCAATAGATCGACCTGCCCGCAAACGAAAGAGAGTCGATTACACTGGCGCTGATGGTGAGACGGATGCCGATAAGCCCTACTCGAACGATGATCGACTTGCTCTAGCCACTCGTGATGCCAATCGGTTTCCTGTATTCCAAGTCAAGGACAAAGGCATCGTTTTTCGCAAGGCATTCTCTGTGCCACTCAAGGACAAATCTACCACCGCTTATAATCCCAATCGTCCTCCACCCACGCTTGGCTTACGGCAAGGCGCTGTGTTCAGTCCCAAGCCACTACACGACCCGAGTGGCGAATTCGCCATCGTTCTATACGATCCCACAGTTGATGACAAGCCCGTTGAGCCGAGCAGTTCGGCCGAGACAAAGAAAGTAGAGGAGGTGCCGTCGACTAAGCTGGACGCTCCCCTTATGCACAAGAGTCTTGCAGAAATCCTGGGTATCAAGAAGAAGGTGGATGATAAGCATCCGAGAGTTCCAGTCGTCTTGGATCCCAGACTTGCCAAGATCTTACGACCTCATCAAGTCGAAGGTGTCAAGTTCATGTACAAATGCGTGACAGGAATGATAGACGAAAAGGCAAATGGCTGCATCATGGCCGATGAGATGGGTCTCGGCAAGACGTTACAGTGTATCACTCTGCTCTGGACGCTTTTAAAACAGTCACCGGACGCCGGTAAAAGCACGATTCAGAAGGCCATCGTTGTCTGCCCGGCCAGTTTGGTCAAGAACTGGGCAAACGAGTTGACAAAGTGGCTTGGTGCTAATGCCATCAACCCCTTTGCCATCGATGGGAAGGCTTCCAAGGAAGAACTGACGCGCCAACTGAAACAGTGGGCTATGGCATCTGGTCGTTCCATTACTCGACCTGTCATCATCGTCTCTTACGAGACCCTGCGGCTCAACGTCGAGGAGCTCAAACATACGCAAATTGGCCTGCTATTTTGCGACGAAGGTCACCGTTTGAAGAACGGTGACAGCAACACGTTCAGTGCTCTGAACAATTTGAACGTCACTCGCCGAGTTATCCTCACGGGTACCCCGATCCAAAATGATCTTACGGAATACTTTTCGCTCACGAGCTTCGCTAATCCGGATCTTCTCGGTTCGCGGCTCGAGTTCCGCAAGCGCTTCGAGATCCCAATTCTCCGCGGTCGAGACGCGGATGCTTCCCCGGCTGACAGGCAGCGCGGCGATCAATGTACCGCTGACCTCCTCACTGTCGTCAACAAGTTCCTCATCCGTCGGACAAACGATATTCTATCCAAGTACCTCCCAGTCAAGTACGAGCATGTCGTATTTTGCAACTTGGCGCCATTCCAGCTCGATTTGTACAACTACTTCATCACCAGTCCCGATATCAAGGCACTCCTTCGCGGTAAGGGCAGTCAACCACTCAAAGCCATCAACATCCTCAAGAAGCTTTGCAATCATCCTGATCTGCTCAACCTGTCTGAGGATCTACCAGGTTCGGAGAAATGCTGCCCTGAGGACTTTGTTCCCAGAGAAGCCCGCGGCAGGGACCGCGATGTCAAGCCTTGGTATTCTGGAAAGATGCAGGTACTTGACCGTATGCTGGCCCGAATTCGTCAAGACACCAATGACAAAATTGTCCTGATCAGCAATTATACTGCTACGCTGGATCTCTTTGAGCGTCTGTGCCGATCACGTCAATATGGATGTCTTCGTTTGGACGGTACCATGACGGTTAACAAGCGCCAGAAGTTGGTCGATCGCTTCAATGACCCCGCGGGTGAAGAGTTTGTCTTCCTGCTCAGCAGCAAGGCCGGTGGTTGTGGTATCAATCTGATTGGTGCCAATCGTCTGGTTCTGTTTGACCCGGATTGGAACCCGGCTGCCGACCAACAGGCGCTTGCCCGTGTTTGGCGTGATGGTCAAAAGAAGGACTGCTTTGTCTATCGGTTCATCGCGACGGGAACAATCGAAGAGAAGATTTTCCAGCGCCAATCCCACAAGCAGAGTCTGTCATCATGTGTTGTTGACTCGGCGGAGGATGTTGAGCGTCACTTTTCCCTTGACAGCCTTCGGGAGCTGTTCCAATACCGAGCAGACACCACGAGTGACACGCATGACACGTTCAAGTGCAAGCGATGCAAGCCTGACGGGAAGCAGTACATCAAGGCACCTGCCATGCTGTACGGTGACACAAGCACGTGGAATCACTTTGTCAACAGTGGACTCAAGCCGATTCAAGATCTGCTGCTACGGCAGGAGGCAGAAGAGCCAGAGGTCTCAGCCGTCTTCCAGTATATTTCGCATTAAGCGATGAAGCACTTTGAGACTGTATTATGAATGATTGATGTGGCGTAAGGTTTAAGATGGGCCTTGTCTCTGGCGTTGCTTTGAGGAGTTTGCTATTGAATGGGTATAGATTAGATGTCCGGCTTAGAAATGAAAGAATTGCAAACCCAGGCTGTTCCAGGCTTCCACTGAGCTCCCATACTATGAACTTCCAACCATTCATTGAGAATACTGTCCAAAATTTCGAAGTCGATAGGGTTATCCTATCTTTCGCGTACTGCATGAGTGATATCAACATGATATATAGAGTTGGGTACTGCCATTATACTGATCCGCCTAGAACCTCATCATGAGACCACCAATGCAAGTAAGAGCCGTTGCACGATTTCAGTCTCAAACCTTGTCTACGATGAGGTGCTCAGCAAGATCTCAAGTTGGACCCTGTATGCATTGCTCGGCGAGCCAGAGTAAACAATTTGCACAGCCAATGAAGGGCTTGGCATGTCTTTTGCATTTCATCAGTAACCAGTTGCCGGAGTATAGATGGCACCGCATATAGTACTACCCTCCCGGAACAGTACAGACTGCAGGCAGCGAAACTTGGCTCGCATCGGGCAAGAGTCTCCGACGTTATTGAACTATTAGCTTTCCATGCCCACTTCGTGTAGATTCTGGTACTGCCTACGAATTACACGTGAATTTCCATGACGTGAAAGAGGTTACATATACAGTTGTCACATTCCTATGACTGGGGCTGTTGGGGTTTATCTGATGGTATTTACTAAGCTTTGGCAAGTATTGCAGTATGCCACATTTCATCAACAAAGTCCCCTGATCAACCTTTGCGCAACATCCTAAAGCAGGCTTCCCAGCTTCCCAAAGGGTTCAGAATCGATTTCACGCAGCTTAGATGGGAACACCGGCATCAGCGCAGGTCTTCTGCGCCCAGGCTAGGGTCTTTGCACTATTTGTTGTGTTATATCAGTAAGTGGAACATTGCGTCTGCCATTGTATCTGATGAGATGGACAGGGGACAGTAAATGGAAAACTTACACGTCCTCAGCATCTGAGCATGAAGTGAGGACACACAAGGTGACGGCATCATTGTAGTCAGTCGAGCTAAGGTCATGGTCAGTCGCCGGGTCGACGTTGGTTCAAAGTAGGCATCAACCACGCACCGGCAGATGCAAGCAAAGTCGGTGCGGTCCGCACAGCCCGAGATGGGGAAGCTGTCAAGGAAGCACTGGCGGGCGCAGACGGGGACACCAGAGAGGTCTTGGGCCACAACGGCGGTGGCGAGGACGCTGAGAATGGTCAGGAACTGCATGTTGACTGGGTTTTGTAGGAGCTGTGATGAAGAGACTAAAGCAAGGAGCTGTTGTGTTGGCCAAGAGATTGGGTTGCACAATGGAGAACGTCTGGGCTTTTTATACTCGACAGACTGGGGGCATTTGGAGGTCCTTGGCCGGGCTCTCGCTCACAAGACCGCACGTCGATCGCCCCCCTCTTTTTTGTTGAAGCCATCTCCACGGGTAGCAGCAAAGAGCCGTATGGTTCGACTGGAAGTGAGGAGTCGTCCAAGCGCAAGGACGTTTTCGGACGAGGAGGCAATCACATGAAGCCGACCAGTTCTCGTAGAAGCTGCTTCTCTCGGCAAGGCGGCCTGTCAGAGAGGACGACCTGCGGTGCCCCCTCTCTCGCGGGAAGGAAGGGGGGAACGGGGGGGAAGGGGGTCATCGCTACCACCTCACACGGAGAAATGCTACGTAACGAGGGATGGCCGAGTTGACCGGTCATGGCTCTGTTGCCAAGCGAGAAGCCCAGATCTTGCCTGGCCACCGGGGCGCGGCTCCAACACACGTGAGCTTCGGACCATCGGCAACAAGAGGGAAAGCGTCGGAACAGAGGCTTGCCATGCTGCTCGATGGCGAACCTTGCCTGCGTGCGAACAAAAGGAACTGCAGCCCGGGACTATCAGGCACGGAGCGCGTATAGCAGGACGGTGTTAACGATAGTCGGCGCCTTGTATAGGCAGGGTCCCGGAAGTCGGGCAAGCTAAGTCGGGCCCCAACTCCAGCAAGGATCCGCATCAAATCCGGGGTAAATGGAAAGCAAAGGCGGGGGATGCATGTTTCCTTTTCCTGTTCCTGACCCGCCGCCGCCCCCCCTCTCGTGGGGGAGGGCAAGAAAGCAGGAAAATGGGGCCATCCACCGTCACGGCATTGGCCAGCTTCACTCATGGCGTCGCAGCCGGTAGTTTCCATCTCGTACAGAGAATCCTGTAGTAGACCTGCCAGGTTCGAAGGGGCGACAGACGTTGATCAGCATGTGCTGCCGCGGCGTTGGAGAAATGCGACGGTGATGGAGCAGCGTCTTTTGCATTGGGGGCCTCGTCAAGTAAGCCGTCCGCATATTCCGTCTGCGGACATGTGACTTGACTACAAACCAGATGACTGCTGGTGATGGAAATGTAAACATCTTTTATAAAAAAGAAATTTCATGGGAATGATTATGAAATTAATACGCATCAAGGAGAACTTAACCATTTGTAGGTTCAATTGACAGTCACTCCCCGAGAGCATCGAGTTGGGTTGAATTGACTTGAGCTCTTGATCTGAGACGTTGAAAGGTGCAGTCAACTACAGCAAAGAGATCCCAACTACAAGCTGCACCCACAAATATCACCATCTGCAAATCGACAAACAGCCACAACCCTTTTCTTTCATCGCCTTGATAACCCTATGGTCCTGTCCAATCTTGCCTTGCTGTGGGTCTTCTTCAGCGTTAAGCTGGTGCCTTGGCCATGTGGAATTACCTGCCAAAGTGGGTAGCAAAAAAACGCCGACTGCAAAATATAATTCTATAGTACTATTAAAGAAAACTTTAAGAAATTTCTAAGAAAAATCCTAAAATAAATTCCTTATTTTAATATCTTTTTAAAGAAATTCTATTATTTTAATTTTATTATATTAAGAATATAATATAAGTAAGAAGTTGCCGCTTAATATATAATTTATTAGTGTATTAGTGGTTTTGCAATCTGTGTTTTTTTTTTGCTAATGTCCTACTCGTGATGAGTAATTCTCTGAAATTCCCTGTGAAGTCATAGACATTTGTATGGCGGATGAAGATAAGTCACGATGCATTGGAGCGTTCATGAATAAACTCTTCAAACAGCACTGAGCCTTTCGCGAAGCTCAAATCAACATGTCATCATGTCCAATTCTTGTACTCCCAACACCTCCCAAAGTGCACTTCATATCAACGATTGTACCGTCAGTATTGAGCTTATTGCAACTGTGAGCGCATGGTTGCAGAATACCCACAACGAAGTGGCTCCAAATCTTCACTCGAGCGTTCACTTGAAGGCATAGCTAGCTTGTTTGCTCGGAGCCATTGATCGATGACTTTGGCGCCGGTACAATTCTCTTCGTTGAATCGGATTTCCTGGACTATCTTGGTTCATTTCACAGTCGACCACGTTCGTTTTCCATTTGGTATCTGATGTTCACTTTGGCTACGTTACCTCAACGTTCGCAATCCCTTGCTGCTATGTTGATGTAAATACGACAGGTGGATATGTCATGGCGAGAAGCCAATGTGAAGAGGGCATGAAGATGTGGCTATGATGGATGCGTACCTGATATATCTGAGTCGTGCGGAGGGAACACGAAGATGTTGTTAATGGAGGGAGGGTTTGGGTTGTAGGAGATTCTACCTTTTTATACTGGAAGCAGCACAATGGGAAATCGTTGACAGAGCATTCTTTCTTCAGCATACCGCTGATAGCCATACCCAGAGATGAAACTCAATCGCCTTACATTTCTGGGCGACTGATGCTAATGGTCCAGTACAGATGGTTATTATGCTCTACTCTTCTCCTTCACAAGATCATCAGGCACACATTTTGGACACAGGCTGTTGGCTAACCCAAGGAAAAGACCTGTACAATTGCTCAATCCCGCAGATTCTAATCTATGCGGTTCTATTTACAGTTACCCGACTAATGCCGGTACCCTACGCCACCATCTCCCACAAGCTGTGTCTACAACTCATCCGTGACGTGGATGTACTTCTTGTCCTCTCTCCTCTCCTTCTCAGTCGCAGGAGGCAGGTCGTAGTAGTTCTGGCTGCGGAATCCTTGCTGGGAGGGGGTCAGTGGGCAATCCTTCATGTGAGTATGGTGACAACATACCAGGTAGTGGTAGGTGAAGTTGGCAATGTCACCGGGTTCAATGCCAAGGTCCTTGAAAGTCTTGGCCTCAGGGTCAATGACTTGGTCCATGAACTCGCGCTCGATCTCATCGGCGGACATGGTGTGCCACCAAAGGACGCGGTTGAGAACACCAGCAACCGGCTTCAGGATGGCCTTGGGCAGGTTGATGTGTCGTCGCTGCTTGTAAATCTCCTTGTCCACATAGGCGGCAATCTCGGCCATGGCGTACTCCTTGGGTCCGTACAGCTCGTAGGTCTGGCCAGCTGTTGAGTCGTCGTAGAGCATCTTCTCCAGAGCAGCGCCGACATCGATAGACTACGAATAAATAAGCTTTGATGACCTGTCTAGATAGTCAAGGAACTTACGTGGACGGGGCGGAACCTCTCCTGCATGTTGTTAGACGTGAATAGGTTCAGGGCGGAAGCGAGCCTCAGGAGGAGGCGGTCCTCGAAGCCGAAAATAGGAGCGGGTCGGACAATGGTAGTCTCGGGGAAGATGCTGCGGGCAACTTGCTCGCCTCGTCCCTATTAAAATGTGTCAGTCAAAGGTCTGTGATAAACGTCCTTCGGTTGCGTGTTACCTTGGTAGCAAAGAACTCGGAGGTCGACTGAGCATTGGCGTTGTACGATGACACGTGGATATATCGGTCAACATCGTACTTGGCCACAGATTCAACGATGCGCTCAGTGCCACCGACGTGCACATCCTCCAGCGAGTAGTTCCTGTCAAGGTAAGAATGGGATACCACTGGAAATGGCAGAATCAAGCGTACTTGGTGGGATAGTCTCGTCCAATAAGGTTGTAAACGACGTCGGAATGCCTGACGCTCGCCTCGATCGAAGCAGTGTTGTACAGATCGTATTCCTAGATGGGCATCAGCAAGGAGAATGACGTCTGGTTGACGACGAGCAGACATACAACGAAGACGACCTTGCCGAGATCACCAGTAACCTTGAGATGACGCTTGGTCATCTCCTCACGGAAGGGCACAACAACAGTACATCCTTGGCGAGCTGTTCTTCCAGTCAGAAAATCCTATAGCGATCGATTCGCAATTCGAAACCCACCCAATCGGTTGACAATGTATCGTCCCAGTTGGCCGGTTGCGCCAAATACGGTTGCCGTATGACCTGCACGCGTTGTCAGTCGTGAGCCCCTAGCCATAGCTCGACCACCGTACCTCCGAGAGAAGATCTAGGAAGAAAACAGTCAGCATCGCAATTGACCCTTCGTCGCCAGGTTTGAACTCACCGGCCACCCTCCACACGAAGGATGGGCTTGCCAGTACGGGTGATGTGGACGTCGGACAGGAAACGTTTGCCTGCAATGTTGGGGGCGAATCGGCGGGCGGTCCGCGCAGCAGAGAGGGGAGAGGCCATCCTTGCGATTGTCGCTCGATCGGAGCAAGAACGGTGGTGATTCCCTCTCAATTGACCTGAATGTTCTTCTGCGGATTCCTTGAACCAACCGATAGCGATGCTGTCGAGCTTCAGACATGCTAGCTTCAAAGTCACGTGCCAAGTCACGGGTTAGCGGACCTTCGAAGGCGGCAGCTGTGTCATCATTCTTCCACGGTATGGTCCGTGCGTCAATGTGGGAGGAAGCAGCAGGCTGCTAGCCAGCCGCGTCTACGAGCTCATTCGGTAGAAACGCATTCACACTTTACGATCTACCCGCACCCTTGGAACTGCCCATCACGACCTTACGAACTGCGCTAGAGACCTCTGGCGACGGCACCACAAACCACACAGAGCGAGCTGCGCAGTGAAGACCTGCGGCCGGACCCCTCCCTCACCGCCCACAACACATACACACTCCGCCATGAACGTCGACACCATCTCAGATTTCCTTGCCGAACAGCGGGACGAAGCTCCCGAGGAGCTCCAGCCCCTCGTCCTCGACTTTGAGAATTTCTGGGAGCGCAAGCTCTGGCACCAGCTCACTGATGCGCTCGTCAAGTTCTTCAGCCACCCCGGAAGCGCCCCCCAGCGCCTACCCTTCTACAAGGTCTTCATTCTCAAGTTTGCCGACAAGATCAACCAGCTGAAGCTGGTGGACCTCGCATTGAAGGCTGCGAGCCAGTGCAAGGGTATGGCTCAACCACCTCCACGGGTCTTGGGGATTGAGCACTGACATGGACCAGATGATAACGAGCGCTTGACATTCCTGCAATCGGTAGTGAAGAAGGTCGACAACGAAAACTCGCAAGATGCTCTTGTTTTCGCTTCCGTTGCTGTTGCCCGGACAAAGCTCAGCCTGAACGACCTCGATGGAGCTCGCAAAGAGCTTGATGCTGCCGAGCGGATATTAGACACCTTCGACTCGGTCGAGACCGTCGTCCACGCTGCCTTTTACGATGCGAACGCAAACTACTACCAGGTAAGGCAAACGGGCGAGCTCCAACGTGGATTCCTTTCCCTGACAATCTGTACTGCAGCGCAAGATGGACTTCTCCAACTACTACCGAACCGCCCTCCTCTACCTCGCCTGCATCGACCTCGCCAGCATGCCCGACGAGGAGCGCTACCGAAGAGCCTACTACCTCAGTGTGGCCGCCCTAGTCTCTACCAGCATCTACAACTTTGGCGAGCTGCTACTACACCCCATTCTCGACGTTCTGGCCAAGAGCGAAGATGACTCTTGGCTGCGTGACCTCCTCTTCGCCTTTAACCGCGGCGACCTCGGCGCCTTTGACGTTCTTTCTGAACATGTCGAGGACAACAGACTTCTCAGCGAGCACGCCGACCACCTCCGCCAGAAGATCTACCTCGCTTCTCTCACCGAGGCAGTCTTCCGTCGCCCTCCTCACGACCGAACCATGACCTTCGCCACCATCTCACAAGAGACCAAGATCAGGCCAGAGGAGATTGAGCATCTGATCATGAAGGCGCTGAGCCTGGGGCTTCTTCGGGGAACTATTGATCAGGTTGATGAGGTGGCGCACATCACCTGGGTCCAGCCCAAGGTGGTGGACATGAAGCAGATCGGCAACATGCGCCAAAGGCTGCTCGAGTGGGATTCTAATGTCAACCAACTGGGCAACTGGATTGAGGCTGCAGGCAAGGACGTATGGGCAGCCTAAAAGAATAGCTCCCGCCATGATGTTTCGATGGTCACGAATAAAAGGAAAACATAAACCTGTATAATATAGACCAAACGTGCTGCCCTCTAACGTATAGTTTGAGGGCTATGACTCAAGACATGAAGTTGACAAGCTATGCTGTGATGGAAAAAAAATTCGACGTGCTATTTTCTATGAACTTTGTACTAATTTTCTTTCGGTATAAAGGCGATAAATCGTACAAATGGTCTACGCATCTATGCTGAAGGAGTGCCAAGAACGTTGACCATGCCAACCAGCCAGGCCGGCCACCAGACACACCAGAACACCACAGGGGTGTACATGCCCCAAACATTCCACCCAAAGCTTGCTGCATTGAGCACATCCGCCACGTCGACGCCCCATGCCTGCGAAGCAGAGTACACAACGATCGGGGGCGCAATGGCGCTGAGCAGGCCGGCAAAGGTCCACTTGAGGAAGGGGTTCTTGGAGGGCCGGACAAAGGTGAGGGGGCTGGCCAGCAGGCCGACGAGGAAGGCCAGCGAGAAATTGAGCGTGGCGAGTGTGGACAGCGACATGCCCAGGAAGAGGAGCGAGAAGGACTTGGTTAGATGGAAATGCTGCGGCGTTGGCTTGAAGAAGACGGCCAGCAGTTGTGAGATGACAAATGGGAGGGCAGCGGATGCCGTGGTGAAAACGGCAAATGCTGGTGAAAGTGCCTGGGAAAGATCCTTTGTTAGATTTGACAAGTGATGATAGCAGGGCGGCTACTTACATTCGCAGGGAGGTGGTTGAAGACGAACAGAGGCACCATGGAAAGTGCGTGGGAGGTAACCACAACACCGAGCGGGAGGAGAAGATCACGCTCCACTGTGGGAGTCGGAGGAATCGGTGGTGCAGCTATCGCAATATCGGACTTGTCTGCCACCACCTCGTCCGCCTTATCGGCTGTCTTGAGCACAACCTTCTTCGCGCCTGTGGCCTCGGTGGCCTGGCCGCTCTTCACCCACATGAAGATGGCCATGATTGTGAAATTGGCGGCGAGGAGCATAGCGCTGGGCAGATAGGTTCCGATGCTGACGAAGCGGTCCTTTTGCATCAGGAGGTAGAAGAAGAAACTCTGGTGCAGGTGCTCCAGGAGATTGTTCAAGCTTCGGAACGTACCCTCGATGACCCGGCCCATGGCCATCTCGTCGTGCCAGCCCTGGCCGTACGGCTGGAGCGTCACGGCGTCGACGTGGTACGGGATGAAGCTGCTGTGCGGGCCGGAGGCATAGCCCAGCCCCTGGTTCAGCATGCCGCGCAGCATAGTCTGCAGGCGGTCCGGGTAGCTGCCCGAGTGGCGCGTCATCTTCTGGATGGCGGACGGGATGCTCATCTGCCCGCCGGCAATGTTGTTGATGGAGTTGATGAGGTCGAGGTTGGGCAGCTGGCCGTTGGTGCCGTCGTAGATGACGTGCAGGGCCTCGAAGCGCTGCTCCTGCGCGTAGTCGAGGGCGAGGGCGCCCTGCAGCGCGCCGGACTTGAGGGGAAGTGAGGCGACGTGGCCTGGATCGTGGGCATCATGGTACGCGTCGACCCAGGCTTGAATGCCTGCTCTGCTATCGGGGGGAAAGACGAGGATGATGTCCTTGGACCATAGCGACCAGCCTAGCGAATGGTTAGCATGCTGCAGTCAGACGTGGGGGTGTTTAGGAGAGGTCGTACGCTTGAAATACCTAGCCAGGGTCAGGGCGAGAGCCACGCCGTTCTTGTTCAGGACGTCCTCGACGTTCTTCCAAGCTGCAACAAGGACAATTGCCTCGGTTGCGTCTCCGCGGGGTGCTTGCAGGATACCGTAGATGTTCTCGCCCGTGATTTCCTCGCCAGCGGCGTGGTAGGTGAAGTTCTGACGTCCAACCTTGATGCCAACGCCGCGCAGAACGCTTTCGAGCTTGTCGTTGACCCTATTCCCATGTGTCAATAGCGTGTCGTATCCGTTGGTGCTCGTCCGGAGCTTACTCGTAGTTGTTCTTGTCAGCCAAGCCCTGGATCTCGTGTCGGTACGCCCTCAGGACATTCTGCTCGCTGCCCCCAAAGTACGTGTGGACCTGGCCGGGCAGCAGGGCGTTCTCGGAGATGTACGTTCGGCGAGAGTAGTCGTTGAGGGGCAGGAGGAAGAGCCAGACGACGCCGACGACGATGCACAGGAAGGACAGGTAAGGCGGAAGCTTCAGGATGCGCGGGTCGCGGCGCAGCGACATGGCCGATGCTAAGGGGCCGGGTCAGAGCTGAAGTCACATCTTGAGGGAAGCGAATGGCAACTTACAGAGTAGTCGCGACATGTTGGCGTGCTGTCGCAACGATTTGGCCGTCGTTGTAGTTGTCGTGGTGAACCCTGAAGGCCAGAGAGAGCCTTGGCAGCTGATAAGATCATACCTTGTAATCTAAGGTAAGCTAAATACGGGGTAACTTGAGGTAAGCGGGCAGCAAGACAGAACAACGTAACACAACTTGCACATATTTCTACTGCAATAATTTAATTTTTGAGCATTATTTCTTATCGTCTCATGAGATAATAATCCATAGCTTCAAACGAGAGGCTTCATCTTATTGCTAGGGAAAGGCGCCAAACTCAATTCCAGGTCGTTGTCACAATTTGATAGCTTCCTATCCAAGCTCAATAGCTTCGTCTTCGTCTTCCAGCTTCCAGCTACACATCCAAGGAAAATTATAGGATTTTAAAGAGTTTTACAAGTTCTACACAAAAATGGTTCCTTGTCCTTCGCCCCATCCCTTTTTCCTGTCTTTTCAATGGCAGCGCCTCCAACTCCGCCCATGATGCATTAACAAGGCTCTATCTTCTAACAAGATGATGCGTGATTACAAAAAGAGATTGTACATTTGGCTCGCTCAAGGTCCCAGTCGTTGAGAGCCTCCGACAAGCTGGCTGGGCGCGCTTCCGCTGCCGCGGCTGACCGTAGGTAGGACGCCAAATCGACCGTACGTCTTCTGGTCGACGCTGACGAAGTGAGGAAGCCGGCCGAGGAGGTTGAGGCGCGATTCGATCCAGCGAAGCGCCCACTCGGGAGGGGCCAAGTACTTGATGTAGCCCAGGCCACCTGGAAGAGAGTGTAAATGTTAGCATTCGGCAATCTGTGAAGAGACATCATATGGCACATACAGAGATAGCCAACAGCAACGCCGCAGATATGTCCCAAGAGGCTCGTGTTTGGGATCAGCGCCGCGGCGACCAGGATCATGATCAAAGGCGTCGTCCAGGTCGGGATTTGCTGGGAGCCAATGGTGAAATGCGGGTTCGTTCGGTACGTTCGCATCGCTTCCATTCCGAGGAGGAGGAAGACCCACATGCTGTAACAGGATCAGTTCATGATCTCCTTCGATCGACGTGATCGCGGCTCACCTTGCGCCCATAACCATGGTGTTACCCCTGAGAATGAAGGTCTCCGTGAGCAGATAGAAGAGCCCGGGAAGAGTCGTCAAAGCTGTACTTCGTTAGCACCACCCTCCCCGGTAGAAACGTGTGGTTCTTACGGCCAAAGAAGAGAGCCAAGGATGTCAGGGTGCCATATTCGCGCTCGAATCTCTCGACCAAGGGGGTCAGAGCGAGGATGTTGAGGATGGCGTGCAAGAAGTTGAAATGGACGAGAGGGTAAGTTGATAGTCGGTATGCTATCCAGCGTTCGTATTAGTACCATTGCCCATTGTCCTGTCTGAAGCGTCTTGCACGTACCAGCAGTGAAAGTGATCTGGTCAGGGATGAGCGCTCCCCAGTATCTGACGTCCCATATTGACTGGATGCTCAGAGCCCAGAATGCGACCAGAATCAATATGATTGCGCGGGTAAAGAGCGGCAGTCGAAGAATATAGGATCGTGCTCGGAGCGTGGTGAACCCTCGAATGCTGGACATGGCTGTTCGTGTGACCCCTAGCTCGGCTTCAGCTTGGCGCGCGAGTTCAGGCCCGGATCAGGTCGGGCGAGATGGGCTTCTTTCGAGGCTAAGCGCGGGATTCGAAGGATAAAGGGCGATCGCGGGCGCCACTCGGTACCACACACCAAATCAATCTTCGTTGTATGCTGCTATTAAGCTGTCATGTCCCCTCGACGAAATCTGATGCGGAAGCTGGACCATCGCCGTGCTTCCGTAGGAAATGGCCAGATAACAGCTTTCGGCGAGGCTTATCACCACGTGATAGTGTGACGCGATTGATCGGATTTGGATCCTCTTATTTTTATCGAGATCCGGCACTTGTCGATTGGCCATAGGCGATTGACAGGGGGCGGCAGGGCTCCAGTGTAAAGACACAATGAGTGCATGTGTAAAGCCAGTTCTTCTAGAGGCTCCTGTCAATAGACAAAATCTCTGCTATTTGTTCCCCAGGTTGAATCGAGACAAAGGTTGCTTCTATGAATTAGAAGAACAACAGTGTTACCAAGCTCGCCCATAGCAGCCGCCTGTTTGTTTCCAGGCGAGATTTGCACAATCCATTACGGTTTTTTTTTT
>PXOD01000065.1:0-42169 GCA_003012165.1 Paramyrothecium roridum | reverse complement strand
AAAAAAAAAAAAAAACACGAAAAGCAATGCGTTTGGTCCGAATGAGATTGATGAATAAGGCTTGTCGAGGAATTGAGACAGCCTGCTTTTTAACCGACTCGCAGACAACTTACGGTGCGACGATGCAATGCAGATGCTGTCATTAGTCTCATTCCCCGCTTTCGGCCAGCCACGTCAAAAGCTAACAAGCTGCAGCCAAGGTTTGAACCGTCGACATCATTGAAGCTCAAAAACCCACGTCTTGCATTCTCCAACTTCTCCCATTGTACGGCATTCCTCCCCAATCGAGCAGTAGTATCTTGGATAGACACCGAATTCGAGCGGTATAATGGCTCCCACCAAATCCCGAGACGAAATCCTTAAATCCCTGCGTGAGCAGGTCGCCAACGGCAAGCCAATCGTCGGCGCCGGTGCCGGGATTGGCCTGTCTGCCAAGTTCATTGAAGCCGGTGGCGGCGACTTGATCATCATCTACAATAGCGGTCGCTTCCGCATGGCCGGCCGCGGCTCGTTGGCAGGCCTCATGCCTTACGGCAACGCCAATGACGTTGTTCTGGACATGGTATGCCATTTCCCAAGCAATGATCATATCTTGCCATTCAATGTTGCTTCATATGCTGACTCAACCATGCCAGGCCAACGAGGTTCTTCCTGTAGTTAAGCACACCCCGGTTCTTGCCGGTGTCTGTGGCACAGATCCCTTCCGCGACATACCCAGGTTTCTGGCCCAGTTAAAGGATCTTGGCTTTGCAGGCGTGCAGAACTTCCCGACTGTCGGGTTAATTGATGGAAATTTCCGTGCAAACCTGGAGGAGACGGGCATGTCCTACGACCTTGAAGTTGACATGATTCGTCAGGCCCGCAAACTGGATCTCCTCACAACGCCCTACGTATTCAATGTCGAAGAGAGTAAGAAAATGGCATCTGCGGGAGCTGACATCCTCGTGGCCCACATGGGTCTCACGACGAGTGGATCTATCGGAGCGTCGACTGGCAAGACCCTTGATGAATCTGTTGCACTCATCCAGGATATCCGGGACGCTGCTGTCAAGATCAACCCCGAAATCCTTGTCTTGTGCCACGGAGGGCCCATTGCCGCTCCCGAAGATGCTCGGTATGTCTTGGAACGGACCAAAGGTGTGCATGGCTTTTACGGGGCGAGTTCGATGGAGCGACTGCCTGTCGAAGAAGCAATCACAAACATCACCAAGGAATTCAAGTCGGTGACTTCACGCAACTAGGTTGTGAGAGCGAGGGCGTGTGGACAATGTGTATAGAAAGTATTCATGGTTACCGTCTGCTTCGGCTTACCAGGCGGGGCGAAAGATTGGAGAGTGGTATGATAAAACGGTGTAAATTGTTGAAAGTTCAGGTAGATGCCTTGGGAGGCATTGCTGGTTTGTGAAGATGACAAGACAAAGCTGGTGCGCGCTCAAGCTGGTTTATGTATGCGATAGGAGATATACAGTTGGCTTGAAATTGAGCACTTTGGGCTAAGCTCGTCGTCTGCCTAATGCGCCAAGTGGATAACCGAGTGGTTGTATAGTACAGGAGTTGTCCAATTTATGACCAGCCGAGATACACAATTTCCTCTCTTGTTGTTCTAGTTGGGCATACATAAACCTTAGATCTAATGGAAAAATTGGATCAAAGGAAAGGGCTAGATTACAGCCGGTAATATACGGACCTGTATTTGCTCCGCACTTATATGAATCTATGTTAATTGCTTGATTTTGCACCTAAATAGCTGCTGGGCACAGCACACCCAACCTTCTACAGTCATGTGGTCACAGTGGGTTCAAAGACGCGCCAGCTCAAACGGCCGCAGGAGTTTTCAACCACACCAGACCACCCACACGACCCAGTGATGAATCAACAAGAAATTGGCACATCGTGGTTACTTTCATGCTGAGATCCTGCTCTATCATGGGTTTCAATGCCACGAATCAGCTGGCCCAAGTGCCACCACCACCACCACCAATAGCCAGCCTCCCAGCCTCCCGATTTCCTACACGACGAGCAACATGGCCAGCAATTATTGAATGAATTCGCGAAGCCATGCGTTCCTTGTTCCTACACGATGAGCAACATGGCCAGCAATTATTGAACGAATTCGCGAAGCCATGCGTTCCTTGTTCCTCACTGAATCCAAATTGCTACAACGCTATTCTATGCGATGGCTTCAGCCAGAATTCACTTGGCCTCACAAACTACTGGGTTCTGGTCAGCAATCACAAGCCCTAACTGAAGTCCAAAATCTCGCTCCTTCAAATTGGCGACGATGTATGGGTTTCCTTCATGCCTGGTTGTGTTGATTCTCTGAGTTCTACTGTTCTGGTACGGAGTTGAATACTCGTCTTCCATTGCCCAATTACCATTTGGCTTGGTGTTGAATGGGCCGACGGCACCAGGTTTGATGAAGCGCAGTCCATGATGGCCATACGCGAAGCGGGATTTCCATGCCCCAAGGTCATCAGTGTCGGAAGCCATCCACACTCGACTTCTGCGCCTGCATCGATATTGATGACGCGCATCCCCGGCGAACAACTGGATGATGTATATCACGAACTCCGAGAAACAAAACGCACTGCCATTGTTGATGAAATCAGCCGAATGGTGGAGATCATGCGAGCATGGAAAAGCCCATGGGGTCTACGAATCTGCAGGATTTCAGGCGGATCAATTCGCAGCATCCGAGTTCCGAATCATCAAGTTGGGCCCTGCGAATCCGAGAAAGATTTCAATGACTATCTTCTCGCTGCTGCCTCGCCACATTCTTTCAAGTCTCGGGAGGATTTTCAATCATCGCTGCAGGTTGCCCGAAGACTGAATGAGGTACGTCACCGAATCGTCTTCACCCACGGTGACTTCTTTTTACACAATATCCTCGTGGACAACGGCCATGTCACTGGGTTTATTGACTGGGAGTCTGCCGGATGGTACCCTGAGTATTGGGAGTTTACCACTCCGTTGAGGTGGCCAGCACGAGATCCCGAGGGCGGGTCGTTGTTCATGAGATTGGGAGGCGAGCATTACCCAGAGGAGTTGGAATCGGAAAAGGCTTTGATGGCTTTGACTGTTGACTCTTGGATATTCATGTAAGCTTCCTGGCTAATGCAAGATATAGATTATGCCGCAACATCATTATCTTGAAAGATCAACTCCCTGGTGGGACGATCATTGTGATGACCACACAAGTGAGACCTGCGACATGAATGTAGAAATCCCTTTTTCCCTATGGATAGGCACCCTAAGGTGAGCTCATAATATACTTGCCTACCAAAGGTAAGGTACTTAGGGTTGCCAGTTATGGAAGGATATTTCATTGAATGCTTGGTTTGAGGTCAGATTCTGTTTGACTAAGCGGAACTCTGACAACAGTCCTCCGTGTATCACAATGATGCCTCCGCACATTGTGCGCATTGTTGTCATAATGGAATTTCTACGTATGATGTGACTGAGTCTGCGATCGTTATTCAGGGGCTTGTCAGATTGAAGAATATTATCACTTTTTCACACAAGCCTCCGTGCCCATCACTACTTCGCCTGCGCAAATACCGTATTTGCGAGGTCATTCAACAATCATTCCCGCTGGGTACTTTCTTCCGTTCTGAATCTCTTGCGTGGATTGCTTCGTTTCGCTTGAGCAGCCAATTTGGCCGCAATGACCGCGTACCTTAATCCCGAAGGTCGGCGCAGGTTCGCGGGGATCGTGACTTGTTGTTTTATCGCCACTTGCGCAGTCTTTTTGCGCTTCTGGTGTAAGATATCCACACGATCGGGGCTTAAAAGCGATGACTGGACGATTCTAGCATCGCTTTTGGTGTATTTCGGAACAGAAGTAGCAGTGAGTTGGGGTATGAGAGCATCCAACCCAAAGCCGCCCCCGCGACTGACCGCCGTGAAGGGCTATTCCATGGCAGCCATGGTATGCTTATTGAAGATATGATTCAGGATTTGAGGGTAGAACCGACACGTGAGAACGTAGAAGGGCTTCAGAACTACTTAGAGGTAAGCATCCTCCCTCTACTATTGGCGCTGCTGAGTGATGGCTTACTTTGTTTCTAGTCACTCTTCATTGCATTTGTACTTTCTTGTACTCTGCTCTTTTTCATCAAGATTTCCATCTGCCTTCTGTATCGTCGCATTTTCTCAACGCCGCGATTCCGGAAGGCCTGCTTCATTCTTATAGGTATTTCTGCGGCATGGTTTACCGGAACTCTTGTGGGTATTCTCTGGATCTGTCTTCCGCTTTCGAACTTCCGGGATTATCCAGTTCCAGATCAATTACCTTCCGGCACATGCTCAGACTTCAACTTGTTTTTCCTCGTCATATGCATTGTTGAAATTGCAATTGATTTCATGGTCCTTGTCCTCCCAATCAAGGTGGTCTATAACCTCAATATGGCGACAAAAACTAAAATACTAGTCACCTGTATCTTTTTGTTAGGCGGATTGTAAGTCAACCACGCGAACAGAAAGAGGTTAAGTGGAAGCTTACAAACATCAGCTCAATCTTGACAGCTGTACTTCGAGTACATTATACATACTCACCTAATGGCCCCTTCGGTAAGGCAGAACCTTCGAAGCCATCAGCTAACGCGAAAACTGACCATTGCTCTCAAAAAAGTCAACTTCACTCAGGCTGACTTATGGTCACAAGTTCATATTGTCACTGCCATGCTCTGCGCTTGCATGCCTGTGCTCGGTCCCATCAGGCCAAGTTTCGCCAACCTGACGGCAAACATTAAGAAAATTCTATGGATGTTCGATGTCATACTGGAGAGTTCACGCGACACCGAGAACTACGAATACACTTCAGAACAACGAGCCCGCAGTTTCGCTAAATAACTCGGGCAATACGCCATGCAATAGCTCATCCGCACCGGCTTGGTATTCCAAGAAAGGCTTAGAGAACACCCGCAAGACCACAGCTAGGCAACAAGTCATGATTTGAGACAGAGAACTCCCTGAGACGCCCGATAACGAGTTACCTGTTCGCCCGCGGGTGATTGGAGAGATTGACATTATTTAAAGAACATACTAGAGAAGGGTTTAATTCATCTTCTTCGCTATTTGTTGTGTTTGGACATGGGTGTTGGACTGATGGGTGGAGTAGAAATGAATCCATATATGCAGGATAAAACCTCACAACTACACTTGATTACCGTAAAGCCTTCCTTGTTAATATATGGAAAAGATCACTAAATCAATAAAGCGAACATTGGGGAAAGGAATTTGAGGTGGCTACGTAAGCATGCTTTGGCCCATACAGAGAAGGCTGGCTTATGCAGTTGGTTGTTCATAATACACTTTTGCAGATGGCGGGACAGGCAATCGGAACACCTCAATACCAGATGTAAGTCTCGACATGTTTTTTGCACGATCAGGCATTCGTGCTGATATATGAGGAACGGATCGTCCATATAGCATGTTGCCATTGAATATGTGAACGGCTGAAAGATGTAAATGCCCCGGTCTCGCGTATATAATTACTCTGAGTCTAACAATCTTCATCTCAGACACTGACACATGCCTTACCCCGCTTCAATGCACTGATGTTATCTTTGTGATCTGATCCACTTAAATCATATTCATCGCTGCTGCCTGCGCGCACCCAAGGATCAACGCATTATGGACTCCCAAGTCAAGCAATTAGCTGTTCGCAAATCCCCAGCTCACCGAAAGAGTCGCGCTACAGAAAAGTAGTCACATGGTTGCCTTGTCTTCCAGCCCCTCTTTCTCCTAATTACCTATAAAACAGCTTCGAAATGTCCATACTCCTTCGCCTTGTCGATCAATAAACATCTACAGGCTTCTACAACGCTCTGAATCCTATACAAAATAGAAACTGTAAGATACTCTTCGTAAGTCTGAGAAACAATGAACGCGTAATAGTTTTAAAGCTAATAATGACCGAAGAACATGGGGCATTCCAACATCAAAACCCTGCTTCAATCTATGAAATATCACCAGAATGGATTTACACACATAGGCAAGGATGGGGTCCTCAGAGTCATACACTCCCAAACTTATGAGGTTATTGATGCTCGCGGTTTGAGGCCTCAAGAGATCACTGAGTTGCTCGATTTCCTCCCCAAAGATAAGATGGTAGCTGAGGACTACCAGGGGTTGAATGGTACCAAGGTTACGAGTTACGAGGACCTATATAGGCCCGCTGAGGGAATTCTCCCAAAGAAACCATCGGAGGCGGAGGCTTTAGAGCGGCGGCGGTTTATTGAAGAACAGAAGCAGGCTTTCAGGGAGACGAAGGCTACGGGGGTCGAGGACCAGGAAAAGGAGGCTGAGGCCAAGGAGGATGGGGCGAAAGGAACTCAGTAACAAATACAAAGGGCTATGGTTGTTTAGAGCTGCATTACCGCGTGAGAGAATTTTTATTGGCTCGAGCCGACACATTGGTTGTAGCCTCCTATCAAGGTTCATGAACAAAGTTGCAAGAATACGATCTTGCAAAGACGACTTTCTGGTTCATCGACAGAAGTAGCAGTCCGTAACGTCTGCTGTAGATGGAGTATTGGTTTTGGACCAACCAGCGAACTTATCCTCTGTCACAATGTAATATTATGACTGCATCGCCATTGCCATATCCGCAGCTCAGGTCAACTTCAAAATGCTTCCCGCTTCTAGCACCTTTATCAATATAATCACGTATCTTCACTTCTCCATCGGGGACCGGACCATTTGAAACGGCGCTAGCATATCAAAGCTAGTGAGATTTATCGTGCATATTAAGTTATCACGGGATGAAATGCGACAATGGGCCCAAAACATTAACGCTGCCAAATCCCTTGCAGCAAGGAGGTAAGAGGTTATAAGAACATAGTCCTATAAGATCACTTGATCTCTTATACTTTAATGAGAAATGGATATCAGATGGATTTAAATGAAATGTCCAGAGTGTAGGCATCTTGGCCCCTAAAATCTGGGTAAAAAGTCGATATTGATGCTATCTGGGTTTGGTTATGCCTCTCTCTTTAATCTAGCATACAGACAGGCCATCCTGTGGTCTAGGGTAGGCAAAGCAGAGCTACTGGTGCAACACAATTTTTCCTGCCACCAACGCAATATTTCCCAATCCTTTCCATAAAAAACACAGTGAGACGAACAAATGAAAATGTCTATCAACATGCAAAAGAGCAATCGAAGCCGCTGCTGCCGCCGCTGCCGCCTGAATCAGAATAGCCCCCAGAGTAGCTCGGAACATAAGAATATCTCGGAGCCTGGCGAACAGGTGGTGCGTTGTGATTGTTTTTCACTGGAGTCACTGCCGGCTTCGCCACCTGCTCGTTGACATTCTTCCGCTGAGCAATGTTTAGTTTCGGAGCAATCTTCAGCTTCGGCTTTGCGAGCTCCCAATCAATGATTCTGAAGTCAAGAGAAACAGGAATATGGTAGAAAGCCACCAAGGTCAACTTTACCGGAGTAAAACGATGAATAAAGGTCCCGCACTGCACGGTTGCAAGACACACTTCGTGTGCGCCTAAATGCTCGTGCATCAGCGAAACACCCCCCGCCACATCTCGAAAGTTTGCAACCTCTCGAGCACGGGATCGTGGCTGCGTAATGAGATCGAGTTCGATCCGTATCGTCTTGTGGCCCTTGAGGCGAAACTCACTGACTAGGACTCGGAATTCGGTTGACCAAGCGTACATGCGAAGTATGGTCCTCATGTGAACCCAATTGGATCCGTCGGGGATGAAATCGCGAGTCGGAGCCTGTGGAGCTAGGGTCGGGTCATCATTTTTGATGACGGCTTGGCTGCCGACGACTTGCCCGTCGTTGTTGAGAGGTTCGTGAGGTATTATGATCGTCTGGAGTTGTTCTACCTTTTTTCTCTTTCTCGAACCGAAGCAGCAACTCATTGTGCCGAAAGCCCAGAGATGTTGTACGTTCTTGTAGTTGGTTCCTCTCTTTGTGAGGTAGCTTCAGTTTGTTTCCAAGTCGCGGTGTGCAGAGCAGAATTAGTTTGAAGAAGAGACAAGACTTGGTTTAAATAGTTCTTAATTCAGGATTACAGTTAAAATGGGACTTGAAATGCACTGCTATCCTATAATTTGTTCAGATCTGTTCGATAAAACAATGCATTTGGTCCCAGCGCCACATAATGAACAGCTACGTTAGCCAGCCTTTGTTCCCTAGAACATGCCTAAACAATGGGTATGTTCCGACACTCTGATCGCAAGTGACAAAATCAGTTGGCAGAAATTCTGAAACTCTGCCAAGTCGCTCCGGAGTTCCAGCACTGAGCGTCGTTGGTCAGCTTGAAGTTTGCGGACGTTCCTGCACAGTCCTTTCCGGTGAAGGTGTACACGCGGATGTTCCTGCCGAACATGCCCTGTCCGACAGCCTCGTAGAAACCTTTGAATGGCGCAGCAGAGTTATGGCACGTGTCCAGATTACCAAGCTTGGTTGTTTGAACAGCTTTGCAGCAAGTGTTTTCTTCAAAGAGCCTTAGCGTCAGGGTTGATACCGAGGCAACACTTGGGACGCCTGCGCAGGTTCCAGGGTTTCCAGTGGGGGGCGGGTTTTCGGGTTGCTCAGGAACTTCAGGATTGCCAGAATCGCCTTCCGTGTGGGACACACGAATGTTGTAGAAATGCACCTCCGTTTGGCCGTCACCTTGGTTGTAGTTGCCAGCTTTGAAGTAACTATCGGGTCCGTTGAGTTCGAATGTATCAAGTGCCTTGAAAGCCTTCCCGTTGATGCTCACAGAAAGAACGTTCTTCTCGTAGCGGATTTCGTACGTAAACCGTTGTCCTTTTGGAACGTTGTCGATCTCGGAACGTTGCTGGGTGCAGGTACGGCACTTCTGGACGCCCATGCTCAGACGGCCGTTGGACGCATAGTAGAGCTCAGCGACCGGCTTGTGCGAGATTGAATCATCGATATGTATTTGTCCAACACAGATCTCATCATCATTCTTGACTACTTTGAGATCACCAAAAAGACGGTTAACAGCACCAAAAGGACTCCATTTTGAGGGACTGTTTTCTCGAAACTCGGTACGGCAGTGCTTGCTGTTTGGTGTAGTAACGCACTGTGAAGTCGACGGTGATCCAGGAACCTTCATGACCAAAGCTCCGTCGCCACCTGTGAAGAAATAGCTGGAGCTCGTGTACCCATTGCAGCCCTGTAGGTTGGCGCTGGAGATGGTTTGGGGACTTCCAGGACTGCCGATAGGCATTTGAAGCCTCCACTTCGAAAGATCGAAATTGCCTCCCGGAGCACAGCTGGGGTTCAGCTGAGCCGCGCTGCCACTGACGAGCAACAGTGCAACCACGGCCGAGTCAAGAATGTAACCAAACATGGTGATGCAATGATTGTATAACTGAAAGAAACAAAGAATGTGACTCGAAAGAAATAGAAGAAAGAAAATGAAGAATAAAAGAGAAATCTGAGATGGCAGTGCAGAAAAATAAACCATGGGTGCGGTGTCATCAACTCCTTATATCAAACTATCATTATCAGATCCTTCACGGCCCCACGGTACTGCACCATGACCGGCACCATTCCGCCCGCGTCCTTCTAAGCGCACGATCTCGTGTCAAAAATAGTTACACAGGGCTGCGGTGGAGATCGTCAGCACGAACCAGTAGCACGGGCCGCAAATTTGGAGAGTAAGGACATAATTGCCGTAATGGGCCAGCTGTAGCAGCGTAGGATGAGGAAGGCAACTCCCTGTGGTCTGTGCAACTAGCCCTGCAAGCATCGCTAGCTCTTCGAACCTGCCCATTGTAAAAATGAACCCTGTTAGGGGTCCACGAACGCTGGCTCTTTGCAACTAACCATAATGAGAAGGGTTGCCAAAATCAGCCAAAATACCAACGCCAAAAACTTGACGGCGCCATATTTAGTATCGTCGGCGGCTGCATCAGGCAGGTATCCCTTTCTTCCTTGTGAATACGAGACGCTTTCATTATAAGCCCCAAGTCTCGCTTTTATTGATCGATTAAACTAGGAATGTTCGACCAATGTGAATATCGTTCTGAGCTGATGAAGGCCAAGCGCCTCCAATCTCGATGATGCTGGCAAAGTGAGATTGTTGATCTGCTCTAACTCGGTAAATCTATGCTGCGCAAAAGCAGATACTGGCTAGTTAGAGCTCTCCGTCATATTTATATGTGTTCTTTTGTTCAATAATAGAGAAAATGAACCGCGAAGGCGATGAAAAATCTTCTAGGTAGTTACTCCCTTCAACCTGTGAAGGCAACATCCATTTAAGTTCCCAGCTGCCGACTTAGTCCCGACGAACAATTTACTGACTCCAGAGAGTCAATATTATCGCAAAATGAGGTAGCTTCGGCGTGGATCCTCAAAAGAATAATGCCTTTACTCCTTGTGGTTCTTATTACAGTCAACTGTCCACAGATTTATTAGCCAGAACCCTCCTATATTACATTCCTACTGTCCTCCTACAGTCAAGGGACTATAACTCCATTTAATTATAAGAGTAAAACAAGGTTGAGAGCTTACAAAGGGGTAGATGAGTGAAGCTCTATATATTTGAGAGCGAGGCTACTTGATTCATGCGTGCACATATGGTTGGCCACGTAAGGCCCAATCAAAGTTGAGTGGCATGATAGGCCTCGACACATTAAGAGACTTCCCGTAAACAGCAATGTTAGCCGGTTATCATTTTGAGCTTTGAATGCGCTCTGAAAATATAGAAGGAGATGGAGAAGTAAAACTTTACCCTCTGCCGAGTCCGTTATAGCATGACCGGATAAAATCAACCTGACTACTGTCGGATGCTTCTTGTGAATAAGTAATTCTGGGGGCGCCTCGCCTTAGAGAGCTGACGAATGTCGTAGGGACAAATGTATAGGCAGCTATTTAACTACTAATTCTTATGACCCTGGCTACACTTGATTCCACCTTCTTGTGCAGTCGAATAACATTTACTTCGCTGGCCACGTGATGGAAGAGACAGTTTTCCATTCTTTGAAGCTCTGTTAGAATGCGTAGACAGGTTAGTATTGAGATGTTACACAAGACAGATAATGATGGGAGGGCTCAAAGTTTCTCCATATCGTAGCCTATCAATAAGCACCATCACGGTGGATGCTTATTCTATTCTACCCGACCATGAAAGATCCGTAGCGAAAGTCTCTGTTAATGCAACGTTTGGTATCATATACGAGTTCAGCATTGCATCTGCAGTCCGAGCAAGGGTAAACTTGAAAGAGATTAGCTAGCTCTAGACACCTATAGAAAGTTGTCAACCTACGCGTGGGGGAAATGAAAGGTCCGGGGTTGATGAAGAGCGCGCCGGTTCTGCCGTCGAGGTTGTAGCACCTCAATGCAACAGGAGCTGCATGATACAGAATATTGCGGTCATTTTGGCTAAATTGTGTCAAATTGTGGCGACCAATTCCAAGCTAAGGTAGTAAACATACCAGTCGCCCAAGTTGGCATACTGATTGAGCTTGACTGTGTCTCGGGATTGCAAAGAACTGCCTCCATCTGCTGGAAGGGCCATCGCGGAAGGCAACAGAGCCGTAACAAGAATTAGAATTGGGGACTTCATTGTATATTTTCCGGGCTGAAGATTGAGTGCTTTTTTAATATCGTTGTCTACTTTGTTCAGTCATTGAGGGTCATGATCTGCTCCTTATATAGCCAAATGATGAGCCCCTACAGCCGCTCCTCTACCGTCTAGCATTATTCAAACGATCGAGAGTTCGCTTCAACTATCACATAACAGTAATAGCGTTGAATCCCCCTCAGCCTCTCCGCGCTATAATTCTGCTTCTGGCAGCTGCTTGACTCTAGTAGAAGGACATATGGATGGAGTAGGCTTCTTTGAGCGCACGCTAACTCCTAAATTGCTGTGATGTGAGTTCGTGAACGACAATTGAGCAGTCTAGAATATCCGATACGTCTCAATCTTTTGCCGACAGAACCGATTAGCCGTGCTCGGTACAGGGTTTATAAGCGCCGATTCTGATTTCTTACACAAGGGTTATAAAAGCCGACCCTCAAAAGTTCCATGAAGATAGTTTTCCATTCGTTCGGTAAGGCTCTCGCACTGCTGCAGTCATAAGCTCGGACTTGCGCAGTCGTCGTTAATATTTCAAAGACTACTCATGCGCCAGCGACATTCCACCAAATTTAAATGATTGAATTACCACAACTGAGCGTAGGCTTTTGTTCTTCGATAACTGATGAGGGAAGGTTCATATCGACCAGCAAACCACCCCAAAATACATGGGCTTCTTACTATGTGCGTGTGCAGCCCTTTTCGTGTGGGCATGGGCAATCGATTGTTCTGAGGTTGTCATCCCGTGAAGCCGATTGCAAGCTAGTTATGTTAGCCAGTACAACCGATCTCGTGGGCTCTAGAACATGCAGAACTCGGCCGAGAATAAGAACATTTGTATCATGAGAGGTGTGCAGGGATATCAGCAAGACTGTGACTCTGATACCCAACTATACTTCGGGTGCCGCAGTCATGTAGAGACGCAAAAGGCAGGCATCAGGCGGACTAGTAACCCTTGCAACGTGTGGTCACTTGAGATAAAATTACGTATCCCTGACTCCTATCCTGAGCTATTTGTTAAATGAGTTCTTAGGGAATTGTCTTCAACTTAGATCGTGACTTAACCATACGCAGTTAAATACAAAATCCCAACAATTGCTTGATGTATGTGTTGATTGTGCTTCGTGTACTCTCTATGTTTAGTGCTCCACAGGATAACCGCCCAAACTCGGTTCAGGAAGGATAATTACCGTCTTGCTTCTATCAATGAAGTTTTCCTCATCTTCTGCGATGACACTGCTATGCTTGGTAAACTCAGCAAAGAGTGCGTCTCGGTGCGCTCCGTCTTTACATGTAGTAACCGTGACACAGTCGTGCTGCCACGACCCGGCACTCTCTCCGGACAAGCCCCCCGAAACTTGGTGGCCAATGTAATTCCTTGTATAATTCACAGGTGCTAGCGGCCCGTGGAAAAGTAGTTTCGAGACTAAAGGAACATGATGCGTCTCGTAATAGTTCCTGAAGTCTTCTCGAGTAGTGCCGCTTTTGCGGGCTAACAGAACCAAGATGACAGCCGGATGTGATGCTGCCGTCTCCATTTCGTCAAGACCTTTTCTGAGCTATACCGAAAATTAAGGAGTACTTGTTTCAAAAATTAGCATCGAATTAAGAGGGGGGGTTGGACCATCGAGAACTCACGTCTGATCGCTATTCCTGATTCGCGAGCAACACATTAACTGCTTACGTGCTAGCGATTGAAATCACCACAGGCCTATAATAGCACTATACTGGATATTCTAAACACGAATGACTTGAGAGGCTTCATGCGAACCTGAAGATTTATTATCTAGCTCTATTACTCTGGTCATCTATGATTTTATACTTGATTTCTTTGACTTGTGCTTGGGGAATCACGCGATCAACCCGCTCAAGGCTGGGACCCAACTGTTCTGCTGTATTGATGTCATTAAGCTCGGTGCGCACAAGATTAATCCGCAAATGGCAGCCATTCTTGGGGGGGGTTTATTATCATTGTCTGTCAGCTTACTACTGCTGACGTATTGCTGAACCCACGCGATTTTATTCGACAGGAGATTATGCACAACTCGGCTTTTGGCATTAATCCCACCACGGCTCTGTCATATCTCCGGCTGGCCATTTCCTCGTAGGATTGCTTTGTCCTGTGATAAGTCATTCAATGGAGAATGCAGCTCTTGTAAACTGCAAAGACATCAAATTCCTTTCTAGATTAGGCTTTTGGAAACCACAACTCATTGCAGTTCCTGGGATTGCGGACCTTCAACTATGAAACAGCTGGGCCTCGCGACCTGATTTCGTTGGCTGAAGAGCTATTGGGAGCCCACAAGTTAAGTGATAACGCGAAGTTTTTGGATCGTAGTACAAAAGCTTCTAATGAGGATGCCCGGAGGGATCTCGTCCAAATTTTCAGAGACCTAGGCAGAAATACAACTGCACGTTTCCATCAAGAAGATTGGGTGTGTTCTCTAACAAATTCCGTCGGTCCCTATGCCTTCTCTTCAACTCGGAGGGATATCCCAATCCACTTCCTTTTATTAGTGTGTCAAAGGCGAGGGATTTAGCGTTGGATAAAGGCCGCATAGACAATGAAAAAAACGTGGAAGGTCATAATTCAACTCAATTGGTATTTCTTCGAACCGTGAGATTCTTGTCACGGAAGAGCCATTGTGAATTATTACAGTGTTCAATTCTTCGCCAGCCAGACGGACGGATTGCTCTATGTTCTTCGGCATGAAGTAGCCGACGTTTAATTGCATAAACAAGGCCCATTTGCGATGGACAACAAAACTCTCCGGTGGAATTTCTTGACAAAGTGGCAGCAGTTATGACACGGAGGCCGGTGGCATATGAATCAGTTTCCATCGAGTAGCATGTACCGCATTGCGCGTGAAGTACGAGACTACACTTCACCGATGGAGATGGGAAGAAGCAGTGGCTGATTGAATTGAGATCTCACATCAACAGCAGACGTGGCTTTGCATGATGTTTTGACACCAGTTCGCTTGTTCTTACTCAGTTATGCCATCTCGGCCAAAGTACGTAAAGTTTCAATGGAATTTTGACAGAATTGGCCTCGATGTTCCAATACCAGCTACTGGGGCCGGAAATTGTCGTGCTTAATCCTTTGACATGAGAGCGAGATAAATCAGGAGGATCAGCGCAAGTACCCATGGTTCGTGTTTGAACAACCGAGGCAGGGATAAAATTTATTAACGGATGAGCACTATGACTTTCGCCATGTCAAGGCGATCTCTTGGTACATTTGATAAGAGCAAAACGCCCCCTCTAGGCACGCACGACTGCTGCACCAAAAGTCCTATCCCTACACTACCCCGAGGTAGCACCGCTATCCACCGGGCTTGAGCCATGACGTAAACGTTGTGTTGCTGATATGCCAGCAGGAGGCTTGACGCACGTTGACTTGGCGATTATGCAGTCGAATGTTACGCGGCGGAAACCTCCCTGGTCGCGCAAGGACCCGTTTCCGTAAACAGTTGCCGGATGCGCCTTGCTACCTCCGCCACTTCCTCCTTTCGGACCGGCAGGTGATGGCCGGCCTCAGTGACCATGACCGTAGCGAAATCGGCCTGGTAATGATTTCTCACCAGCTTGCGGGACCTCCCGAGGCAAAAATCACGGTTGCCATGAATGTGGAGCGTCGGGATGTTTATGTACGCGTTGCTCAGGCCCTGTTCTCGAGACCGCGCTTTCAGCCACAAAGAGGCCTCGTTTGGAAAGAAACAGCAGCTCAGCGCAGCAAACTGAAATGTCGGCAAGCCGGGAACTGGGCGATGCTGTTGCTGCCACAGCATCAACAAGAGCGCCGTCGCGCCCTCGGAAAAGCCGATTGCACCCACAATTGCTGCATCCGGGTTTGTTTTGGTTGCATTCCAGTTTTTCACTGCCTTTTTGACCGTGGCGGTAATTATCTCAATGCTATGCTCGACGCTCGTCCCAGTGCCAGCAAACCAGCCGTAGTACGGCTCATGACCTGAAAACATGGGCAACACCCCAGGCCCTGCTGCAGACTCAAGCGGCCCGTCGAGGAAGATGAACTCGAAGACATCCCTCAACTGATAACAGATTTTTGCCATTTGCACATTGAAAATGCTACCCTTGGAGCCCGTGCCATGGAAGCAAAGAAGGGCTTTGGAAGGGCTTTTCGATATTCTGGTGCCAATCAGTGTCCACATCATGCCAAGCATGTTTGACTAACGTACGGTTTGTGCATCTTGGCTGATGATTACTGCCGAAACGTGCGTTGCATCGAAAGGTGCAGGTTCAGCTTTATTGAACTTTACATATGTGACAATTTCAACCTACGGGAGCTCTTAGAAAAGAGCCTCAAATATACCCGTTTTCGCAAAAGCAGGGTTCGTTGCCCATAAGCTCATCCAACCAATGCTTGTTGCCCTCAGGGATTCGCAAAAATCGAGTGCGGAAATATGCAGGCAAGGTAGCATTTGGACGCCACCCAACTCAGCTAATCTGCACATTCATCTCCCCAATTAGTCTTTTTTTCTTCGTCACGCGATTTGCAATCATGCAAGTTCTGCCTTGCAGTTGATTTTCTGTTGCTTTAGGCACTTATATGGTAAGTGATGAGACTCGGGTCCTGGTGGATACCGACGCATATCGTCACGCTGCCTCCGCGCCAAAGAGTAGTTTTGCACGAGGATGCAGGAGAGGCTTGTCACTGATTTTGCCGTGTCAACCTTGCCTATGTCGGGGGCAATCTCTTAAACCTCACCCTCGCGGGTCTATCTGCACTGGGGTTGTTGGACCGAGTTGACGTAGCCTGCAGCCACTAATTCATCTTTTCTAGGAATCTACGCGGCTTTGCCCACTGCACTGCGGCCCTCGTTACGGGACTTGTCTGGAAAACTACGACCCCTGCCAAGTGACGAAGCTCGGTTAATTCAACCCGAATGCGGTCGAGGCTTACAATCCTTGCCACGGCTACAGTCTCGGCCGAAAGCCTTTTTTGAGCCGACATGAACAGTCGGATAGTTGCAACACGTTGGACACTCTTTGCGTAAGTAAGCGGACACCCGATCAGATAATCACGATGAAATTTCATGAACGGTTTCTGTCAAAAGAATGCTTGAAGCTAAGTTTAAGTCGAATTTAGACGAACCACACATTTCTTGCCAGACAGTTGACCATTCTTAATCGATTCCATGCTCGCAGGCACTTGTGAAAGCCCTCCCTCAACAACGTGCACCGGGTGATGCCGTAGCTTGCCAGCGTTAACCAAGTCTTGTGCCAAAGCCCACAGTCTCTCGCCGAATTCACGAGTCTCTTCATCGGGAGGCCGACCGTACGGAGCAGGCCATGTGGAGCCATCTCCAAAGATGGACGGCCCCAGAACCCAGTCTGTTTTGACTGTAGAGCGCGTGGTGGCATGCTGCGCGGGCGGGTCTAGGGACACATACTTACCACCGGCGCGGCCTATAGCAGCAAAGCAGATGGTGGTTGACTCAGCCGTGGTGATGCAATCGAGAGCATATCGCAGGTTGTTTTTCGTATAAGCTTTCTGTTACGAATGAGCCTGTAACCCCAAGGAATGATAACATAGGCTAAATACAACTCACAATCTGAGCCGCACAATCCGGTTCATGATAGTCAAAGGTTACTTCAGCGCCGTACGCCTTGACTTGTCCTGAATTATTCGGAGAGCAAGTTGCGATCGGTATTAAGTTTGCGCTTTAAAGGTTAGTTTTGGCAAGCAACTCAAGGAGGGCTCAGCTCACAGCCTCAGCAACTGCATGGCTATTGTTGCGGTAGCCGTACTGCCGCCATACACGAGAACATAGGCGGACTTCTCAACCGGAGCATCTGGTAGAGGCAACCCAAGGAGTTTCAGAGCAAGTCCTGCAGTGCTAATGCCAGCACCAAAGGTAGCAGCGCCTTCCGTCGTGACAGATTCTGGCAGTTTCAGCCATATCTTGCCGGTCGGAATGTTGAATGCCCCAAAAGACCCGCAAAGAGGCATATTTGCGTTCATCGCATTTTGTGCTCCGCAAACTCGGTCACCAACCTGGACCAAAGTGGTCTCAGGGCCAAGGGCAACAACAGTGCCCGCGTAGTCAGTTCCCAAGACACCGCCATGAGTCGCGAAAGATCCGCGCATCTTGGTGTCGCTTGGATTGATGGCCACAGCATCAGTACGAACCAGAAACTGGCCCGTTTGTAGCGTAGGTAGAGGAACATTCTGAACGGAAGCTTGATCATCCGCACCTATGATCACGGCATAATGGGATGTTGGGTTTGTGGAAACGAGCGTGCTAACCGATCCCATTATTGCGAGCAACACTTCCGAAGGCAGCAACAACAATACTGACCGATTGATTGCGAAAAGTGTGAGTCGCTCCGTTCTTTGCTTGAAACCAAGTCCCAACACTTGCTCCAAATCAAGTATCGGCATGATTGGTAATCTCTTTCTTCAGCCGACGCACGTCGTGAAAACGGCCCGTGGCTGAAAAGTCGGCCCCGGCGGGTCTGGTAAAGCTGTCACCCCACGCTCGTGGTGGCCACGTCCGAAATCCGCGTACACCCCCGTCATCTACTCGGCATAAGTTACAAGACGCAGCAATCTAAAGATCAAATTGCTTTCTGCCGAAAACCCGGCTACAAGGGGCTCCCATGTCCATGCCCGAGCAGGTACGAGGCGTATGCATGGCGTTTGTAGTGTCCCTGATTTGCAACGGCTTCTCATGAACCCCTTGCACAGCGGAACATGAATATTTTAATCCCTGGCAGATGCAACATATATTAAAGTAGCGTATATCTATGACGAGGAATTAGACATAGTTCTTCAGGTTTTTCACCAGCTCCTTGCGTCAGCACACCTATCCCCTTCTACAAGACAGGGAGTAGCGCAGAAACAAACCTCTTTCACAATGGCTCAATCTTATACCAGACGCAATGAGCCAATTGCTATTGTTGGAAGTGGCTGCCGCTTTCCTGGTGGTGCCAACAGCCCTTCCAAGCTCTGGGAGCTGCTAAAGGCGCCCAAGGATTTGGTGAAGAAGATTCCACAAGATAGGTTCAACGTAGATGCATTCTACCATTCCGACGGGTCTCACCATGGGCGAACCAACGCTCAGCATGCATACTTTCTCGACCAGGACCCGTATACGTTTGACCCTGGCTTCTTCAACATACCACCCAGCGAGGTAGACACCATAGACCCTCAGCAGCGCCTTCTCCTAGAGACGGTGTATGAAGGCCTTTCCGCGGCGGGCCTCAGGCTTGAAGACCTGAGAGGGTCTCCAACCGCTGTGTATGTCGGCATGATGCAGCGCGACTTTCTCGATCATCAAAATTATGATCTGGATTCACTGAACACCTATGCCGCTACCGGCACGTCGGCATCCATCCTGTCCAACAGGGTCTCATACGTTTTCGACTGGCATGGCCCCAGCATGACCATTGACACAGCTTGCAGCTCATCGCTTGTTGCCGTGCACCATGCTGTCGAGCAACTACGGACCGGCCTGAGCCAAGTCGCAGTCGCCGCTGGCACTAACCTCATACTGGGGCCTATTCCATTCATCTCTGCAAGCAAACTAAACATGTTCTCGCCTACTGGTCGTTCCCGGATGTGGGATGTCGCGGCCGATGGCTACGCAAGAGGAGAAGGTGTTGCGGCCGTCGTCCTCAAGACACTTAGCCAAGCTATTGCTGACGGCGACTCGATAGAGTGTGTGATTCGAGAGAGCGGAATCAATCAAGACGGCAAGACTGCCGGCATCACAATGCCAAACCCACTATCGCAAGAGGCACTTATCAGACAGGTGTATCAACGAGCAGGACTTGACTTGAATAGGCCCGAGGACCGTTGTCAGTATTTTGAGGCCCATGGCACGGGCACGCCTGCTGGAGACCCCAAAGAAGCGCAGGCTATATCTTCTGCTTTCTTTCAGAGTCGTGCTCGTGAATGTGATGAAGAGCCGCTCTACGTGGGAAGCATCAAGACCATCATAGGCCATACCGAGGGCACCGCCGGAATAGCCGGGCTCATCAAAGCCTCGCAAGTCATCCAGCATGGGATTTTGCCCCCAAACATGTTGTTCAACGAGCTCAATCCTAGCATATCCCCATTCTACACAAATCTTAAGGTTGTTACCGAGCAAAGGGCGTGGCCGACGCTCAAGTACGGCCAGCCGCGGCGCGTAAGCGTCAACTCATTTGGTTTTGGTGGCACCAATGCCCACGTCATTGTCGAGGAACATACACCAACGCCACAGACTCGTGACGAATCCTCGAGCCCCTGCCTAGCGCCTATTGCGCTTTCCGCAAATTCAGAATCCTCACTAAGGGCCTCACTGGAAGACTTAAAGCATTTTATAAAGCAAAATTCTAGTCTGCGTCTGGAAGACCTTGCCTGGACATTGTTGAAAAAGCGGTCAAATCTCCAGTTCCGCTACGCCACTACCGCCAATAGTCTCCAAGATCTATCTGAAGTGCTTGAGCGCGATGCCCCATTGTTGCATGGAAAGCAAACAATTGCCGTTAACTCGGATGTCAGGGCCAAACCCGAGATCCTGGGCATTTTCACTGGCCAAGGAGCGCAATGGCCGGCGATGGGAAGGTCGCTCCTCAGAGAAATTCCTTATGTTCATGGTATAGTAGAGGAGCTTGATCGGTCGTTGCAAGCTTTGCCTGACCAATACCGACCATTCTGGACACTAATGGACCAGCTTCTTCTCGAAGGTCAAGAGTCGAATGTACACGATGCCGTTTACTCTCAGCCACTCTGCTGCGCAGTCCAAATTGTATTAATTAAGCTTCTTGAAGCGGCTGGAATAAGCTTTAAAGTTGTTCTAGGCCACAGTTCGGGCGAGATTGCTTGTGCCTATGCCGCAGGCTTCGTTTCAGCGTCGCAGGCTATACGCATTGCCCACCTTCGAGGGCTTACCTCGCGGCACGCAGGAGCATCCGGAGTCGAGGGCGCTATGATGGCTGTAGGAACCTCATTCGACGATGCAACCGAACTGTGTGCGCTCGAGGCTTTTGAGGGCAGAATCACTGTTGCCGCGAGCAATAGTCCAGAGAGCGTAACCCTTTCTGGTGACAGGGATGCTCTGCTGGAGGCCCAGGAAATCTTCAACGAAGAATCCAAGTTTAACCGAATCCTCAAAGTTGATAAAGCGTATCATTCGCACCACATGATACCATGTTCTGAGCCGTATGTCGCAGCTTTGAAGGCTTGCGGATGCGATTCTTTTGATCTAGACGTCAAACCACATGTCACCTGGATCTCTTCTGTGCACGAGGGTAGGATTATGAAGCCTGAGGACCTCAAAGCGGAGTACTGGCGTGACAATCTCTTGTCTCCGGTTCTCTTCTCGTATGCTGTAGAGCAAGCAATGGTGAAGCATTTGCCGCTCGACATCTGTGTTGAAGTGGGAGCCCACGCTACCTTGAAGAATCCAGCTTTGCAAACGATTGAGAATTGCTATGGCTCCCCCCTACCGTACACGGGATGTATGGATCGCAAGATGAACGACGTGGCAGCATTTTCGTCATGTTTGAGCTATATCTGGTCCCGGTTCGGCTCGAAGTCCCTAGATGTCGATAAATTATTCGGCGCCATCTCAATTGTTGGCACTAGAGACTTATCAAAACAAATTCCGTCATACTCTTGGGATCATTCCCGCTCGTATAGGAAAGAGTCCCGGACACTTCGCGCGTGGCTTGAAGCCGAACGGCCCCATCTCCTTCTTGGTAGAAAACTCGCTTATAGCAGTGCAACATCGATAAGATGGCAGAATTTCATCCGCCAGCGCGATATAGAATGGCTAGACGGCCACTCTTTACAAGGCCAGACTGTGTTCCCTGGCGCAGGCTACGTGGTCATGGCCATGGAAGCTGCTACTAAGATTGCCGGAGATCGCGAAATTGCGCTGCTAGAAGTTTTGGACCTTAGAATCAACAAGGCCGTGACCTTTGAGGACGAGGAAAGCTTGATTGAGCTAAACCTCGCTCTCGACCTTGATATGTTGCGAACTACAGACATATACACTGTATACAGATTTACTATCAATTCTGCACTCGCCAGGGAAACTGGACTTAGCGTTTCGGCGTCTGGGACAGTCGCCGTTACACATGGGGCAAGCTCGCTTGAAATCCTTCCGGCGCCGCAGGAAAGGCCGCCTCATCTCAATAATGTTAGCATTGACAGATTCTACACCATGCTGCAAGATATTGGATACGGATACACTAAGCAATTCCGCGGTATCTCTAGCCTGTCTCGGGGCGACAGCAAGGCCTGCGGCAGCCTCACTCACCACCGCCTAGAGCATGACCAGTGTGACATGGTCATCCATCCCATCACTCTTGACACCGCATTTCAAGGCTTGATCGGGGCCTACACTGCTCCTGGCGACAGACGCTTGCGATCCATCTTTGTGCCTACGGGTTGCGATCGAATCGCACTCAACCCAAAAGTTGCGGGGCAGCTCGCACCATCTCATCACGTTGAGTTTCATGCCATCAGTACAGCGGTTGGGAGCACCATTTCAGGAGACATTGATGTTTTTGAGCCGGAGCTGAACAGCACCATTGTGCAAGTTGAAGGCATCCGATTCAAGCCATTTTCGCCTCCCTCGCCTGAGGATGATCATGAAATGTTTTCCAAATGGAGCTGGGAGCAGATTGAGCCTGACAGTCTGATCGACGACAGCATCTACCACGCCACCCAAGCTGACCAGGAGATCGTGGGAATCATTGAGCGCGTCACTTACTGGTACATCAAATCGCTGCTTTCCAGTATTACTGCCGAGGACAGAGAACATGGGCCTTTTCATTTCAAGAAGCAAATCCAATGGTACGAGCATGTGGTTGCTGAAACTGCGGCAGGTCGCAACGTATGGTACGATGCGTCTTGGGAAAGCGACTCGCGCGCCCATATTGAGAGCCTGATTCAACAGTGAGTTTCCTTACTACAACGCCGAACCTTCTAACAAGACTAGAAACTCGTTTCATCCGTTCATGCGTCTCATTCAAAGAGTCGGCGAGAGCGGAATGGATACATTTCGCAATGGCAAAAGCGCCTTTGACCTCATGGACCATGATGGGTTGCTTACCGAGTTTTACGGTAGCACGTTGAGCTACGGCCATTCATACAAGTACTTTCGAAGAATCCTCGAGCAGTTTAATCATCGTTACCAGAACTTGGACGTTCTCGAAATCGGTAAGCCTTAGCTTTCGCTCGCTGGCAGCAAGGCTAACTTGAACAGGTGCCGGCACGGGTGGTGCTACGCGTTACTTTTTGAACCCCGAGCCGATCTCATTCAACAGTTACACCTTCACAGACATCTCCAGCGCCTTCTTCGAGCAAGCTGCAGCGGAGTTTGCCAACTATTCAGACAAGTTGGACTTCCGGACCCTCGATATCCGCCAGCCACCCAGCGAGCAGGAGTTCAAGCCCAATTCGTTCGACTTGATTGTTGCTTCAAATGTCCTCCATGCAACTCCAAAGCTGGAAGAGACTCTTCTCCATGTCCGCTCGCTTCTGAAACCCGGTGGTCGGCTTATTGTGATCGAGGTCGCACACCGCGAGCATACCCGCATTGGATTCATCTTCGGTTTATTCACTGATTGGTGGAGCGGTCACGATGAAGGGCGCATTCTGGAGCCTTTCGTCTCATACGAGAAATGGGACGAGGTGCTGAAAAAGACTGGATTCTCAGGTATCGATACTCGCACTCTGGATCCAGACAGCACCGTCTTTCCCAACGGCGTGTTCATGACGCATTCTGTTGACAGCCTCGTCCAAAGGCTGGACTCGCCGCTAGCTGCACCCGTCAAGAATTGCGCGCCTCTATTCATTATCGGAGGCTCTTCAGTTAAGACGGCCAAGTTGTTAGACGAGCTTTCGAGTCTTCTATCCGCACGTAAATACGAGAGTGTTCCTAGCATCCGCGAGGCTATCGACATCGATTACGATCCTGAATCCACATTCATCGTGCTCTCTGAACTGGACCATCAAACCTTTGCCGGGTTTGATCATGATCAAATCGATGCCATGCAAACAATCTTCAACACGGCAAAACACATCTTATGGGTAACTGAAGATGCTTGGGTGGCGAATCCGCAGCAAGCCATGACCATTGGCTTTCTGCGCACCATTCGCATGGAATACCCAGACGTACACATCCAAGTGCTCAACTGTGATGATGCCAAAACCCTGAAAGCAAAATTTTTGGTAGAGACTGTTCTGCGCTTGGAAGATGGCTCAGAGTGGCAAGAGAGCGGTATTCTGTGGACGCAGGAGCCGGAACTTTACCTCTCGAACGGTAAGGTTATTGTACCTCGTCTCAAGCCAGATATGCAAAGGAACAACCGACTTAACTCTGGGCGCCGGTCCATCACGGCTGAGATAGACCCAGCCCAGGAGACTGTGAGTTTGGAGTATGAAGCACACAAACCAACCTTTAGGTATCTGGAAGAGCGATACATTCCTGAAGGTGTTGAATCCGTCACCAGCATTCACGTGCAGTATTCTCTTCCAGCAGCTCTTCGTATCGGCCATTTCGGATATTTCTATCTTGTACAAGGCAAGTCGGATGCCGGAGACACCGTGGCCGCCCTTTCGGAAGTGAATGCTTCCCTTGTCCGTGTGCCTACCTCCAGGCTTGCCCGCATCGAGCCTCGCGATGTGCCAATGTTTGCGATTGCAGCCAGACTTGTCGCGCAGACGCTCTTGGCGGACATCCCCTCTGGCTCCTCGGTCCTGGTTTTCGAGCCTGGCTTCTACGTTGGCGCCTTGAGCCAGTACGCAGCAGCAGCTGAAATCCAGCTGCATTTTGCATCCACAAGCGCTGCCGTGGAGGACGTCCACTGGATTCAGTTGCATGAAAAGGAGACGCAGCGCAGCCTTGAACAAAAAGTGCCACGAAACATTTCGGTATTCATCAATTTGAGCTGCAGTCAGAGTCCCGCAGGTCTTCATGCTCGGTTGCCCAAATATTTGCCTCGGTGCTCTGTCCGGGATGTTGATTATTTGTTCCAGGCCAAGTCAATCGCAACGAATGACAATGCTTATGCTGACGCTTCAAGACTCCTAGCACAAGCAGCCAGTATGACAACGAGTAGTAACGGTAACATCCTCAAAGTAAGCGAAATACCGGCGTGGGACAGCCTCCCTCTCGGATCCGTCATCGATTGGGCCTCGGAGCAAAAGATTCCCGCCCTTGTCCGGTCCATGGAGACTGGCCGCATCTTTGTGAGTGACAAAGCGTATCTGTTGATCGGCCTCGCCGGGGATCTGGGCCGCTCGATTGCTCGGTTCATGGTAGAACGCGGTGCTCGCAATATTGTGCTCTCCAGCCGGTCGCCCAAGATTGACCAACGCTGGATCGACGATGTCACATTGCTTGGTGGAAACATCATGGTGCTTCCTATGTAAGTGGACCGACTCCTTGTTATTCAAAATTAACACAATTAGGGATGTCTCGGATGAGGCTTCGGTAGATGCAGGCCTCGCTTTAGTGCGCGCCTCGATGCCGCCCATCGCCGGCGTAGCTTTTGGCCCGTTGGTGCTCCAGGATGTCATGTTCAAAAACATGGATCTCTCTATGCTGGAGATGGTTCTCGCCCCGAAGGTGACGGGTGCTCGGCTATTGGACGAGCGTCTTTCGGATCCTGAGAACCCGCTCGACTTTTTTGTCATGTTTTCGTCCTTTGTCATGGTCAGCGGTAATCCTGGACAGGCCGCGTACAGCGCCGCCAACGCATACACGCATGCGCTCGCTCAACAACGACGTTCACGCGGCATGGCTGGTTCCACGATTGACATTGGCGCCGTTTTTGGCGTTGGTTTCATTGCCAGGGCCGGCCGTGAGCACGAATACGACGTGCTCAAGTTTCTATTCGACGAGGTTAACGAATGGGAGCTGCATGCGCTCTTTGCCGAGGCCGTCATCTCGGGACGAAACTGGGAGACTGACGATGTCGAGGTGGTCACTGGCATGCCATACATGGATCCAATCAATCGGGCTCGCATACCGTATTTTGACGACCCCCGGTTCTCGTACTTTAAGATGTCTGATCGCAAAGTCAGGTCTGAGGATGCTGCTGGCGTCTCCAGATCCGTCAAGGACCAACTTCTTGAAGCAGAAACGTGGGATGAAGTGCGCACAATCGTCAGCGACAATCTCTGCATCAAGATTCGTGCAGCCCTTCAGCTCACGAACGCTGACGAGCTTAACCTTGCCACCCCTCTGATCGACCAGGGCGTGGACTCCCTGAGCGCAGTAACGATTGCATCATGGTTCTCCAAAAATCTCAACATTGACATTCCTCTTCTGAAGATTCTTGGTGGCGCTTCTGTCAATGATTTGGTGGACGAATCCATGGGCAGGGTAGCCTCTGAGCTCGTTCCGCTCGCCTCCTCTAGCACCGAAAAGCCGGTGGAAGCGGAAGAGCTCCAGTCGACTCCATCGTCGGCGTCTCTAAAGACGTCTGGGCAAGCGACACCTTTAAGTGACTTCGTCCTGGTTCCCACACCGCCATCTCAATATTCTGATGATGATGACGGCGTTGAAAAACAAGCGCCGCTGTCTATTACACAAGAATATTCATGGAAACAACAACAATTGTCCTTGGATCCTACCACGTTCAACAGTACCATTGGCATGTACATGGAAGGTCATCTCAATTTGGAGCGACTCGCCTGGGCGTTTAACCAAGTGCTTCAACGCAATGACGCATTCCGCAGCTGCTTCGTCCCAGATGCGGCCTTTGGCCTTGTCCAAGACGTCATGAAAAGACCCCAGGTTTCCTTTGAAGCCATCAAGGTCGCAAATAAGGCGGCTGCCGATCAGCGATTCAAAGAACTAGAGGCCTATCCGTATGACTTGGCGAAAGGAGACACGCTCAAAATTGTCAACCTCTCCTGGTCACCAAATGAGCATCTCCTAATCATTGCCTACCATCGACTCGTTGGCGATGGTTGGACAACAGAGCACGTGTTTGTCGAGGCTGGCAAGCTTTACAGTGGCGTCCAACTTGATCCCGCTCCAAGTTACGCGGATTTTGCCGCGCGTCAGAGAAAACAGTTTGAGGCCGGCGAGTACAACCAGGATCTAGATTACTGGCATGGACTATTCGAGAACCTCCCCAAGAAGCTTGCGCCTTTAGACGTCCCGGATGTCCAATCCCACTCTGGAATGGTCTCTTGGCGCGAACATGAGTTATCCGCGCGGTTGGACCCCATGATTGGTATACGAATCAAGGACCGCAGCCGCAAGCACAAAGTCACGCCTATGCACTACTATCTGGCCGCGTTCCACGTGCTTCTGGCTCGCTTGAGTGCCAGTACAGAAGTCGTTATTGGCATTGCCGACACAAACCGGCCAACGCTTGTGGACCAGGCCACGATGGGCTACTTTGCAAGCATCCTTCCGCTGCGCTTAGCCTACTCACCGGACAAAATCTTCAATGAAGTCCTCACAGATGCCAAGGAGCAGATGCGCAAGGCAACCCTCCACGGCGCAGTACCTTACATGGCCATCCTTGAACGACTTGGCCTACCTATGCCGTCGCTGGAGGATCCTGACTCTCATGCCCCATTGTTCCAGGCGGTTTTTGACTACAAACAGGGTCAAGCAGAGAGCGGAAGCATCGGCGACGCAAAGATTGTGGCTTCGCGCACACCGCGAGCTAGGTCACCTTACCATATCATATTGGAGATAAGTGACGACCCAACCAAGGATCCTTTGATCACGTTCAAGCTACAACAAGACCTTTATGGTCCACAAGATACCAGGGTAGTCCTCGATGCATATCTGTCAGTCCTAAGCATCTTTTCACGAAACCCCGCCCTCCGAGTTGAGGATGGTAGTCTACAGAGAAAGTCAAATTGAACCAAATGAGTTATATGCAACGGATCTCGAAGGGGAAAGATACTCAGAAGAAGGACAAGATCTAACTCAACAATAAGGCATACATATTTCTCAGTGCGTTCGCTGCTACGACGTAGCCTATACTACTTGTTTGCCTCTCCCTGTGTGTGTACGGCTGTTTGGCTGAGTTCAACGGCCAGCCCTACGGAAAAGCCTTTCGAATTAGATTCAGTCGTCTTAGCCTCAGAGACAGCGAAGGGGTAGGCTCATAATAAAAGAGCCGTGAGCAGGACTGGAGCAACTACTATAGCCATTGCAATTGACTACATTGACATGAGCTCTTCTTGCTTCTGGCCATAGCGTATAGACAGTCAATTCAATTGTTCTGATTAAACGATGCTTGTTCTCTATTAGTTTGACCGTCCGGCTCAATCTTGCTTTTCCCCCCAACCAGTGATTATGATGTCACCCACTAGGTGCTCCCGGTGGGCAATTTCTGTTAAAGGTACATGACTGGTATTTGAAAGTTCCACAATGGTTCTTGACCTCGCCACCATTCCAAGGGCAATGATCTCTGATGGCATTGAACGCTGGGATACATAGGGAATCAACCCGAACACCGACTTCTTCATCATTCTTGTAATCGCCTTGTCTGAAGAGATAATTGCAGTCTTCAGGTGCATTATCCGCCTTGACGAACCAAGCCAAGTACTTATTGTCGGAAATGGGACCTCTAGGGCGTGTTCCCAAGCCAGGACACCTAACCTCGATCACGTCGCTCGCGTCTGTTCGGCAGACGGCGGCGAATTCAGGCAGACGTGCGTCGCAGAGCCTGATGAGTTGATCCAAATCTGGATTATCATGAGGGGAGCCGTGTGTCGCATAGCAATGAGGCTCCTCTGTGGGTGTGCCGTCTAGAATACTTGTCATGGTGGCGGTTGCGTCCGGGCATACGGTTGTTGCCTTGCCAAGGTATGTCGTCTTGATCCTAGCATGCAATGCTTCATCATTGCATGTGCAATACGGACCAACATTACCTCTGATTTGATCCGATAGGTTAGTCAACAGTGTTTCTGGCCTGTCTCAAAACAGGAAAAACTGCGAGGGCATGGCTCTCATACCTAGTCTCCATCCTGCAAGAAGTCACTTTAGTCTCCTTGGGTTTCACAAAGATGCTGATCGTTTTGGTAGGCATTACCGAGTACGCGCAAGCTTTCTCTCCTTCACCCGAAATCGTACTGAAGTTCCCTCTGGTCATGATCCCGGCCTCCACCTGGCTTGAGCAATGGCAGAAGGTGGCGGGTTCGGCCCTCTGTTTGCCGTTGAAGTCGTTCTTATATGAATTGGGGAAACAGTTAGGAGGGATGATCTCCGGTAGCTTGTCCTGAAGTTCCTTCAGAATTTCTTGCTGTTCGTCAGCCCAGTCTCTGTCAAACTGACCTTCGATCATCGGCTCGGTCCAGTGGACGCAGGGACAGTTTTTTTTCTCCTGTGAGGGCAAATTAGATATATTAAATCAAGTACGGGCGAGCATTATTACCGCTGCTTGACATATTTCCTTCTCTCCCTTACAGTCCGTGTCTTCACAGGCTGGCTTTGCTGCTGTTAGTACAATGACGACATGAAGAGACTGGCACAACCAAGAGGATTTCATACTGAGTTCTCATCCACCGTGGCCGAAGGATTGCATGTTGAAGTTGATGTAGAAGTCCACGTGGACATAGTCGCCTTCTTCGTCGTCGTTGAGCGATCCTTATCGCTGCCGTTTTCGTTTTCCTTCGGATCCTTTGGACGCCCGAACTCGCCTTCGGGAAAACTGAACTTATGAGCTACCGTTTTCATAGCTACATTCCCTGTCGTGGCTATGGCGCCCATCATGAGAATGAACTTGTTAAGCTCGGCCGGTGTCTCCAAATATGACACCAAATTTAAAAGCCCCTCGGGGGCGTTCTGTGCGATGGATAGCCTGAGGCTCTCCAAATGTTCCGAGTTGAAAACGGCCAGTACATTCTTGTTTTGGGCCACTGTCTTAAGTGCCTCCCTCACGCAACTCATGCCTGGGGAAAATTGCCAGTCAGTACGAACATTTTCTGTCGGACCACGTTTTAGAATCTGGCTCACCATCACGCCTCCTAAGTTTAGCTTCGATGCCGCATAGTGCAGCTGCTGTATGTACGAGGCCTTCCAGCTCATTCCGTACGGACTCGGAAAGGAGTACAGTAACATCGCCAACATTGACTCCTTCTGAGGCCTTGGTAGCAGTGACAACAGCCACCTGCGGCCTGACCACGGTTGTTGTCTCAATATTGCCAATCGTAGTAGTACGTGTCTCCTCTGTTAGGTAGTCGGTATTTACGCCGATCCACTATTATCCGCCAGTCAGTCTTTTTCTTTTGGCGTAGCGAGGTTTGACGGTCATGGGCAGGTTCGAAACATTCTACCTTTGTAGTACTACCGTCCATAGTAAGGTAGTCTGTGTCCACGCCGATTGGGGCCGCATAGTCCTGATGAATCTCAATACTGAGTGCATTGAATTGACGCCTTATCATCTGTCGGGGGGCAGCTGTGATTTGAGGCCGTTGAGCAAATGCCAGCCCTACAAGGATGGTACCTAGGAGTAGCGAGTTTCTACCGAACATGACTTTTGATCAAATCGGTTTTTTGTCTGTCTTTGGGTGGTATCAGCTTGTTTCTGAGTACAGCTCACGAATATCTTAACAAATTTGGTTGGTAGAACATATGCTTAAGTCTTTCGCATGGAAGAAAAAGAACAGCCAACTTTGGGGTTTAAGATTGAATGATGATGGCCCTGAGTTTGGCAGTGTGCATCCTGGCTATTTTTGTAACAACACATTGAGCCAACTCTCACGCCCTCTGGTTCTTCTCTCTTAAGAAATTTTATCACAGTATCACCCGGCAACGTAAGCCCGATGGGGGCCGCTTATCTTTATTCCAAACTAACCAGGCGTAGGACAACACCAACAAAAGTTGAGCCAACAATGTAACATTGTTCCAAGAGAATGAAATCGTATTCGGGGGCTGTCATATTGCCGGAACCGTACTTTCAAATTTTGTTTTGCCAAGCATCACCGGTAGAGGGATTGGCATAAAAGACTTGCAGCCTCAGCCCCTAAAAGGTTGCATCTCCCTATGGCACAGCCCCCATAGTTGGTAGATGATACCCGATGAATAGCCAGAAGCATCGAGAAGCGCCGCATGTTAGACATTGTATTTGTTGGGCCCCCAGTGCCAAGTTGGAATTACGTGTACTGAGTTGGTAGGGGCTACTCTCCAGTTCCAGGAATAGCTCGCGGTCTAACTTGAGGCCAACCAATATCCAGTGGCGCGGTTGACCTGTGCCGAGCACTCTAGTGGTATGCTTCCTTGGAAAAGAGTTGTTGCTCTATTTCTCATGATGGCGGTTGGTATGTCGGCACTGGCGAGGTTACGAAGCATTCAACGATAGATAAATCACACCCGTCCTCGAATCACCATCTGTTCTTCGCTTCATGTTTGGGGCTTTTACTATTATACCAACGTTACATTGCATCATCTTTTGAAGAACTGAATCATGGCTTCATTTATCCCACTCAAGTGTCATGCTGCCACGTCTCTACTTGTTTTGATCGTCTTTTTTATGCAGAAATGCCACGCTGGATATGCTATTCAGAAAGACTGGTAAGCTGATTTGGACACTCTTGTCCACCTGATGTTTGACTTTCGCTAATATGGCTATAGTAAGAACAACTGACTGTCTGTTAACTATCACCTTGTAATGCTCGTGTCTTCAGGTTCGAAACAAGAGCACGAGTTTCTCACTGAAATGTTCAGTTCTGCTCATACACTTGTGTCTTTGGCTCAATTCAATACGTACGAGACTTCTACTGCTAACGGTGCCACGCTTTTTCAATATTTGTACGGCACCGAAAATGCCGATATGATGCGCACGAGTGTTCGGGGTATGTCTCTCCCAAATAGATGGCTTTTCTTCTTCAATGGAAGTCAAATTGTTCTTCTAAGCTTACCAATCAATGCAAAGTGACCCTGACAGGCATATCCGAAAACACAGTGCCCGTCAGTGACGAACCTCAAGGCGGTGGGGTTTCCACAAAGGCTGATGTTGTGAGTATCCGACGACGTATTGGAATTCAGGTAGTCTTTTCTGCTGGAAGGCTGACGAAGGCTGTTAGCTGGTCTACTGCACGCATGATCGCCTGCGAGAAGCAATAGAGCGACCAGATGGGACCAAAAGATTCTTTGATCCGCGTAAGAATTGCGAACCTCACTTCGGCCCCAACAAGAAAATTTGTTAATTAATTTGCCTCGATCATTAGTGCTCAAAGTATTTATCAAGGGCAAGGCCAGACTAAATTGTGGTCGTGCTATTGCCGAGACGTCCGTACCAGGAATTCGAGAACGGCATAAACCAGACACTATGCAAATCTGTCCATGGTTTCTCGCCTACGCCATGAAGCAGAATTTCAAAGCTCAAAGTCAGTTCAAGCCTGGTAAAGTGGGGTCTATGATTGCGCGGTTTAAGTTGGACAGGCTTGCAACATGGGTCAAATACACCGACATTGACCTTTTCCAATTGACTGACAAGGTCTTGATACATGAAGTAAGGTTTCTATTCATAGCAGCAAATTTGCGACGTATAACTGACCCGATAAAAGCTGTCGCATACGCGACGAGGCGGGGAAAAGGACGACGTTTGGGGCTGGTCGGGCTACGGTATGTATATTGACATTAAAGACAGAGTCTCGAGTATGGAATGAACACTAACAAAGCCATACCTAGGATGGAAAAACTGTCGGAGGCTCTCTACCAAACGTGGCGGTTCAGTTGCACCACAGCACAATGCTGGTGAGTTGTTAGCAGCCATCCTATCTTCACTTCTTGGTCGCGTTTAACACGGTTTACCAGACACAATTGCTCTTTTTGCTTCTATCTCTGGACTGATACATGAGGGTGGTATGGTCTATCCGAATGGCTCATTCTACAAATGACATCTTCTTCGCTTTTCTCTCCAGACTCCCCGGTCCCCGCAAATCACGCAGAAGGCAGTGTGTGGAAGGCAGGGGCGGGCCGATCGAATCGAGTAAGACGATTCCAGATGTGAGCGGTAAGGTAAAATTGAAATGTACTGTTGCATAGACATCAGCCTGGAGTGTGAGGTTTCGAGGTTTCGAGGTTTCGAGGTTGACGATATGGCACCCGCTTCCAAATTGTTTCACAATCCCGAAAGTTTGTGGTTAAATGTAGTATTTATTATAAAACTGATCGAGCAGAGTCAATCATGATTCCATTTACGCGTTCCTCCATCGAATTCCCATATTGATATCAACTTCAGGAAGGATATCCTCTAATACTGCAAAACGCATCGCCAAATTCTTCACGGATAACAGTACATGGAAGCGTCTCCTCTTGAGTTGAGGGGGCAGCGGGAAACGGAAGGACAAGAGTGAATTTCGAAGGACGCGTTACCTTCTTGATCCCTTCCCACAAGGTCCATTCTGTTTTCGTCCACCATTCTAAGTCAACCGGTTGCCCAACCCTCAACTCAACCCTCAACCAGTCGAGTCCTTTCAGGGTCGCTAGACCTTTCCAAATATTTACCCAGAGTTTTTCCCTTTTGCTATGTCGTCTTCCCTCAAGCATGAGGGGAATATGGTAGTCCAATCGAAGGTAAATCTTGGAAATAAGGGCGACATGTATCGAATGAAGACGCTTAATTTTGTAGGCGATGCAATCCGGATGGCGCGAGAAGTCGAAACGTGTCTCTTGATAAAGAATATGTAAACAGTCATAGTAGCTGTGGAGATTTTAGCAAGTCTAGTTTGACAGGTGAAGTGTTGATGGTGATACATTTTTTTTGCATGTCAAAAGTAAAGATAAATGGCTGCACTGGACAGCCTCTCGGCAAACATCAGTGTGAGGGCCTCGTCCCACAACGACGTCTTCGTCCCATTGCAAGCAATCTCTGGCATGGAGCTTCCCAAAGTCATGCCAGATGTGGACTGCATGCTCACCGAAGTACAATTTCCAAATCATCCGACGCAACTCCGTGGGCAGCTGCCCGTAAAGCAACGACGCATCTTGTTCTTTGGTCCCTTGAGGCGAGATGGGCGCCGGCGGGAGGAAAGGCACCAGCTTGCGAGCTTTGGTGAGGAGCTTGGGGAAGTTGGGCGACGGTGACATGTTGGTGGGTGTGAACAAGGCAGATTGTGCACAGCTGTGCCAACATTCTCCGAACATTCCCGGCTTTATGAATTCCTCGGTGTCAAAGCCAACATCAGAGCGCAGCGGCTGGAAGGGCGGAGAAGGCCCGCATGGTTTGTTGGTTCTTGGCGGTCGAGAATCCTTGCGCATAACTTTGGGGGCTGGAAACTGGCCGCTGGGGGCCCGCGGACCCCAATATTCACAGGTCCATTACACGGGAAGCATATTGGGGGTTCAGACAAACGACCAACTCAAAGACGTGCAAGGTGCAAGGTGCAAGGTGCCATGGGAAGGCATGTACATCGTCCATCATCAGTCACCATTCATTACCTCAGTACATGTGCCGTCAAGTATCCTCCAATCCTACTTCTCATCGTGAGAAACTCGCCCTTAAACTCCCCTCCCTCTCACATTTTCAAGATGGCGTCATTCTCGAGGATGCGCTCGCTCGCCCCGTCCAGCGCAACCTGCACAAGCACCCTCGCGAGGTGCGGCGTGTCGACGGCCGAATACAGCCCGCCGACAAGGCGCCTCGCGAGCGACGGCTCGGGCGGCAGGAAGCCGCTCGGGCGCAGGATCCACGTCTCGAAGACGCCGGCGCCGTGCGCGTCGGCCAGCACGCACAGCGCCCTCTCCACCTCGCCCTTGATGCGCCGCGTGTCGGCCAGGAACAGCAGCGTCTTGGTCTGGTCCCACTCGGCGTACTTGCCGCTGAGGAAGACGAAGCGGAACTTGCGGCCGGCCGGGACCGCCGTCTTGAGCCGCAGGAGCATCGTGTTGGCTGCCGATAGCGTGAAGTCGACGCCGACGCGCCGGCAGAGCGCCTTGTCGTTGTTGAACTGGTCGACGCGGCCTCCGATAGTCCTGTTGAGAGGGTAGCGCAGAGCTGCGCGTCAGCCATGACAGCCCGGAGCAGCAGCGGGTAAGTGAGAGATGTCAAGCATTGCTAGCCATACCAGATGCAAGCCTCTGCGCCCGCGAGTGCCTCCATGAGATCGTCAGGATAGGTTGAGAAGTCGTCGTGCATAATCACGCGTGCCTTGGGATTGCCCTGGACGTCATCCACCAGCGGCCTTCTTGTCAGTATCACCACCTCCGTGATTCGTTCCTCCTCGAGACATCGCTTCACCACCTCGCGGCCGGCCATTCCGGTGGCGCCCGTTACGATAACCTTCATGGCGCACCTGTCGCCTGTGTTCGTGATGCCTCGATTGTACACTCTCAATCGCGTTGTTTGAGAGCGCGATCTCCGGCGCAACTGGTTAACCAATACCAAGATAGGGCTTCTCCCCAATTCTTTGATCGCTTCAATTGTCCAGCTCCCAAGGCCGTGTGGTGTTGACTTGTTCGTTCAAAGGCCCAAAGGCACGCAAGCTACCAATGCTTCACATGGCCGCCAAGAAAAAAAGAACGAAAAGAAGAGGAAACCAAGAGGGGGAAGCCCTCGCGTGTGAAATGAGGGGCGCCTGTCGGTCGTTATCGACCCTTGATGATGCATAACCAACGGGGTAGCAAACAGTGTTGCATTAGGAGGCCATAGGATACCAGGATATACCCATGGCAGGGCTATTGTGGGTTCGGTCTCTGCGATATTTTGGTGCCCTACCCCTATGAACCCCTGTCATCCTAGCGAAAATCCGGCCACTTTCATGGAACCCTTGACCATCGTCTCCGGCTCTCGACCGAGCCGTTAGACAGTGAGCTCATGCATCACTGCGCCAGTGGACTTGGTGGCTGAAGTTCACCCGGTTTGCCGTTTCATGGTGCAGTGACAGGGTCGTTAGCCTCGACGGTTCACCAGTATTGTGCTCATTTGGATCTTCGGTACTCGTAATCATTCTACTGTTTTCATGTTCATGGGTATCACTCAACTATCGTTTGGTGCGAACTATCGATTGAGAAATATTACACAGGATCCAGAAGCTCCGCGCCCGCCAGCTTGCGCGATTTCCCTCGATCCTCCTCATAAAAGCTACTCATAACTGGCATGCTCGTTCTTAATACACTCACTGCTTGGCACCGTACTTTTCGTATGCACCCCCAGAAGACACGCCCTGCTTCAACGACAGTGGGTAGCAGCCCTTGACAAGGCCGCCAGTCACGGTGTGTTGCGCCTCGATGCTCTTGAGCGTCTCTGCGCCCTTTTCGGGGTCAGCGACCAGGAAGAGCTTGGCTCCCTCGCTCCATAGGCTCTCCTCGTACTCGCACACCATCGGGTAGAAAACATCATCCTGCTCGTCAACGGCAATGTACAGGTAGTCCTCATTGTCCTTGTCGCTCTCGGTGTAGGGAGCCCAGGCCACAACAGCACCTGACTCGGGAATCAGGGCCTGATCGCGGAGACGGAGACGGGAAACACCCAAGGTGGACATGGTGTCCTTGTAGTAGTGCATCACACGCTTCGAGCCGTCCGCAACAAGCGTGCGGTCAACAGTGGCCCACATGGCAGAGCAAGCCGGGAGGTGGAAGCTCTTAGCGAATGAGTAAACGTTTCCGTTTGAGCAGGCTGCCAGCATGCTTGATCCGGTAGGGTTGGTGACAGTGGAGTAATCATAGCCGTCTGTGCTCTTGTAGGAGGTAGGGGGCAGCGTCTTGACGCTGTAGGTAACATTCTGGGAGGCGCCCTCGATCTTGTTTTGAGCTGTAACATCCACGAGCATGCTCTGCACCTTGTCGCTACCGGCGGTCCTGACACGAGCATTGTGGTACTTGTTACCGCCGAGCATAGCCCTGCGAATTGGCTGGATGGCTGGGAGTCTGAGAAAAGTTAGTAACGAGGTCAAGCGCCTTTTGTGAATCGGTTTACTTACTCAATGCATCCACGGGCAAGAACGTTGTCGCCGGTGTCGAAGAGGGACAGGGGAGTGAGGCCGGTCACTTCCGCCGTGAGGGCATTGCGCCAGCTGAGCTGTGAGCTGATACCTGTGCATCCGTTCGTCTCCTTGAACCCGGCCTCGAAACCACCGTCGTCGCCGAGACCAATGGACGCTGTGACCTGTGCCACACCCGTGACTGAAGGCTTGTTGACAATACCTGCCGACAGATCAAATCCTGCAATCTGGATGCCAAACTTCAAGCCGACAGGCAAGCCTAGAGATGCAGAGAGCCTGATGTCTCCTTCAACCTCAAGAATAGGCTTGACACTGGGTTGCCAAGCGTCAGCCTTGGTGTTCTCCGAGTTGACGAGGTCGATGAGGACGTGTGCGCCCTGCAGGGACAGTTCAGCACCGGTCAGAAGCCTTCCGCTCGCAGCAGCCTCGAGAGCAGCCTCGGCTCCGATGGAGATTCTGGGGCCGATAGTGATGACGCCGAAGGAGAGGCCGGGCAAACCAATTCCAAAGAGCTCGGTCTCGAAGTTGTACTTGTAAGCGACCTTGGCGTCAACGCCAATCTGCAACATAATTTGCATGTCGTTGAAAAGTTCGACCTGTCCCTCAGTGACACCCTCAGACGGCGTCCAGGTGGCGCGACCAGCGATCCTAGCGGTGCCGCTGACACCACAGTTGACACAGTAGACGTTCAGGCTGGCGTCAACACCAGCGGGGAGTTCAATACCTTCCGGAACGCCGAATGACTTGAGCAGGATAGCTGGGCCCCAGGGGGATGGTGCCTGAATTGTTCCGCCCAGAAGCATAGTCGCAAGAGGATCGGGGTTCTCGAGATCAGGCAGCTTGTAGGAGAAGTCATGGTCAAAGTCGCCGGAAAACGTCGCGATCTCGTCAATCTTGTCCTGGACATCATCAGCCACCTCCTTGACATCCTCGACAACGTTCTCGACAACGTCCTGGACCTTGTCGAAGGCCTCCTTGACGCCAGTCTTGACCTTCTCAAATGCTCTGCAGAACCAGCCGCATCGGCGAACAATGGTTGCGTCTGCTGAAACCCCCTTGTTGGAGACCTTGTCAATGAATGCCTTTTGCTCTGCGCTGAGAGGCTTCAGTGCATGCTGGTCATCGAGTTCGAGGTCGAACAGTTTGCCAAAGCAGGCAGCGGGGAGGCCGTCCTTGCCAGGGGGGGCGATGCAGCCAGAGCGTGTCTTGCGAGATGGAGATGGGGCCGGAGCGCTGGGAGAAGCAGCATCACCGGCATTGTTCACGGCTGCAGCAAAACCGGCCGCGGCGACGGGTTGCTCGTCGTCAGCATCGGGTGACCACCAACCCCACTCGGATTCACCGTAAGAGACAAGATCTTGTGGGTGGCCAGGTGCGCCTTTGGCCAGGACAGTGTGGGCCTGATCATCATAAGTGAAGCCAGAAGTCTTGAAGTAGCAGCGGTCCTCGTGATCATAGTCTCCACATCCCTCGGTGTAGGTAATAAGAACCATCTCCTCATCTGGCAACCAGTTCTCCCGCGCAATCTTGTAAGCCTCCTCGGTATCAAATGTCATAGCCAGGCCCGCATCGCTGTACACAATGTCCTTGATGGATCCGGCTTGGTCGAGGTTTACTGAAGGTTGGTTGAAGTGGTACGTGAGGAAGGCATAGCTTCCAGCCTTGCTAGGGTCTGCAAGATGTCAGACAGAGCTTCGGAGCTCGATGCAGATTCTGCTCACCATCAAGACCATAGTACAGCTTGTTGCCCTCCTGGGCAGGAACAGGAAGAACGTTCTTAGCCTGCTTGGTATTGGTGTTCCAGTGAACGGCCGGCTTCAGAGTCGCAATGGGTCCGCTGGGCTTGCCAGCGTACGGGGTCTGTGACGACGTGGGTGTCTCCTTGCAATCCCCTTCAGGTTTAGGCACTGCCTGAACCGTGGCAGCGGAAGCCAACACGGCCGCAAAAGAACGAAACAACATATTGAAGAATAGAATAAATAACGGTTTAACGAAGGAAGATGCTCAAAGAATGGCAAGGTCGAAATGAATGACTGGGTCTCAAGAGAACCCGAAAACAGAACAAACAGAAAGAAACTGACCAAGGAAACTAAACGACACATCAAGTACATGCTCGGATGGGTTGGGCTGACTGGGAGTTTTGTAAGTCGCTGGATCTCGCTCAAGATCGAGGCTCCAGCGGCCATACCGGGGTATGATGCCACGAAGTTTCCGTCATACTTGGTGGATGACCCAGCACCGGCTCTGGAAGCCTCCAGGGGTGCAGTTTCGCTTCTATCTTCGATCGCGGACAGGCCAGTTGAAACCCGCTAATGCAGGAACGCCAATGCCATTCTAGGCTTCTCCCAACGGGCAGGCATGGATCGGAGCCATTCCAACGTACCCATGGCCAGGAAACGACTGTCAAGCCCTGACTGATGCAGGGTGGGCGCACCGTAAGCGTCACACCTCGATGGGGACCCGCCTACCAATTCGAGCGATGGGCTTTGGGTGAGAACTAGCCCATTGGCCTGATGCAGGGCCCAGCCGTCATTTCATTGGCTCTGAACCAGAGTCATGTCCCAAAAATAAATTAAGGAGACGGCGTAGCTTGGTAGCGGACGGTTCTACTCAAGCTCGGTCCGCCCACAGGCCTCGGCGTCGCTGGAGCCCCGGAATGACCGCCTTGTCCAGCTCGTGACCGTACGCCGTGGGCGATGAAGCAAGCAACAAACTCAGGTGAAGGCACAGCGAATTGTCGCATTTCTCTGCTGAAAGCTTTCCACGACCGAATGAGGAAGGTTATCACGCACGCGAAATTGTAGTGATTTCGCCTGCTCCGCACATTTGCTTGCACGCCGCCTTGTTGTTTCGTAGTAGCTGCCATCGACATCGGACGAACCACCGCTCGGCGGTCGAAAAGCGTTTCACATTCTTGGCATGGGCCGAATCAAGACATTCAATCACTATTTCGAGTTTCTGAGTGCCGTGGAGGCAAGACCATCATAATAGCCTACCATAACATGTGTTCAACCTGCGTTCAAGGGTTCCTTAGTGGAGCCCCGAACCCAGCAGGCTTGGCAAATGGCTCAGGATCGCGCCATGGATCTCGCGTGGGACTTAGTCAAGCCATATATATCTCGACTGGACTTCGGTGCCAGCGGGTGATGATCCCTGAGGGAAGATTCCACACGGTTCCACTACCCAATCTGCTTTGAATGTGAAATCCTGGAGGCCCCTACGTAAAAGGCAATTGGTCGACAGGCGAGCAATGCCGGCTGTGTTTCAAAGGATGCGGCTGCCCGTATTGACTTCCCTTTCCTCCGCGATAGGTACAGAGTATCCGTACAGTCAGACTATTCGGTCCGGTCCGGCCGATTGTGCCTTGGGCTCGTCGCGGCTCCATACGTCCAGTTGTGAACGCAAACTGCTCCGACACTGCCGTGAACCTCGTGCAGACCGGAATACGACGCCAGCCCTTCCGCCCACGCCCTTGTTGCCCGTAGTTCAGCACTCACAAGCTCTTCAATGCACACTCAGATTCCTTTCGCTACATGATCGTTAGGGTGTAAAGCTGTGACGGGTCCAAGTTTAAGTTTACGTTATCCGTTTCTTGGTAACGTCCCATCGAATATGTGAATGAGCCATTGCTCATGAGAGTTGCATTTCGAGCCTTATGTCGTTGCCATCCAATGTTTCCCTTTTATGAGAGTCAAGTAGCTAACGCCCATTAATGTGGATGACTTATCGCAGGGCATTAGTCAGATCATGTGCCGTGTCAAGGTACAAGCACGAGGATAGCGCTGACTGAATGGATCACCCAAAGGTCTTATTGCGATGGTTAGACGACATGTCTTTTCGTCATGTCCACGTCCATACATAGTTGGGTATCCCTTGCACGCTCAAAATACTGGAGGCAAGTTGCTGCGATGCACTCTTTCGCCTAGCTGTCTCACAAAACGCCAGGCGGCGTTTGACGTGTCGTTTAGATCGCTTCCGACCCGTGCGACTTTCATTCGCGATTGAGCCAGGACAAAGCCGGCGCAGGATACCTGGGTGATCCGCACACTGGGGTGAAACAGATTGAGAGCCAGGTGATGGTCGAGGTATCGGGCCAAGGCGTCGGTGAAAGGTTGGTCAGGTCGCCCCTCGGCTGAACGCCAAGCCCAGCCATCGTCTGGATTGCCGCCGGCCAACCTACGACGTTCGCGGGGGTCGGTTTCCCAAAGTCCTGACGTTCTGGCTGGTTTTGACGGGTCAGCCTTGCCAATGCGGCGAAAACGACGTAAGTCCTGAGGTGAAATAGTTATGTCTATTGATCTCAGTCCGGGATTAGCCACAGCTTCGCCGGGATCAGAATCGTCTATCCTGTCGGCGGGCAATGGGTGCTCGGCCAATGGGGCATTGAATGCCAGGCTGATCACTACATCTGGACCTTTTTGAGGAATACCGACGTCCTCAAGCCAGCCTTCCCAGGCATCGACAATGGTTTTCGTGCCTAGTGTCAACTTGTTGACTCGGCAGTCGAATGTCGTGGAGAGCCAGTCACCGATGACTTGCTTCAGAGCGAGAGGCATGCGCATCAACATAAGCGGCAGGTGTACAAATTGAGCATTTCCATCCGAAACTCCGTTTGCGGCATTGTCGGGCTGCATGGCCCAGGCCCCGTGGCTTGCTGATGCTGGTGAGGCGTTACGTGGTAGTAACAAGGCAGTGTATGCAGCGTTCTCGTGTCTGATGTCAATCCATAGTCCTCTTTCCTGCTTCGCGGGTTCCGAGGCTTGCTCGCCATCTCCAAGCACAGCATCGGCCTGGAACCAGCGAATCTTTACGCTCCTCAACGATCCGACCTGGCCTGCCGGGGTAGACGTGCTCTCGAGGCCAATTTGAATGCCTCTGACGACATCGCCGACCAACGTATCGCGTAACCTCCGACTAAGAACAGCTAGGCGAGCGGCGTCGAGACTCTGCGCACCGATGAAAAGAGGTGATGCCCGATGGATAGAAAAGGTGGTATTAAAGAAGGGAGGCGTCGTGTCATTGCCTCTGTCGCCCACACCCGGTGAAGAGGGAGCGGGAGTGTGGGAGACGTCAGAGATGCGGGTGTGTGTGCGCGGCATCTTGTTTTACGATTTGAATCCGTCAAGGCCAAGGCTGATCATCTCGCACAGGGTAGGGCTGCAGTGCTATCGCATCGTGGTTAAGATACCTTTTGTGAGCGTATCTTTTAATGAGTGAGACGCGTTGTGAGCAAACGCGTGTGAGCCCCACTCTGGACGAAGTGACGGATGTGGGGTGCTGTTCTCGGAACCACCTGGTGGTACCTTGCACTAGCAGGCTAGGGCAACCACCAAGTTCCATCCACTGCCACTGAGCCCACAACAGTTGGCAGCACAATATAATTTGCACTAACGCCCGCCTCTTCAACAACAAGCATCGGATTCGGTGCCCGGTTAGCTCAATCGGTAGAGCGTGAGACTCTTAGGAGTACACGAAATCTCAAGGTTGCGGGTTCGACCCCCGCATCGGGCTTTTCCTATACAAACCCTTCAGTGATTGAGGACCTTTATTTTTTTGCGATCGCGCCCCTGCTGCCTAATCTCTCAATGTCTCTTTTTTGGGGTATTTGTACATCTTTTTTTTTTTCTTTGTCATTGTGCGTTGGCATTCTGACAGCGGCCTAGACTCTTTTTGGGGATTCATTAGACAACATCGGAGTCTGCAGATGGGAGTCCGATCGACCAAGC
>PXOD01000064.1:0-71044 GCA_003012165.1 Paramyrothecium roridum | reverse complement strand
TTCTAATCCCGGTGATAAGATCAAATGATCTACAAGCTTATATTTTAATTGCCCCTTTTTCTTTTATTACAAGATCACGATATCTGGGTTGTGGTGTTTTTGGGTAGGTTGTGGCATATCGTCCCGCACCAACATACTTCTGAGTCCAATTTTCAAGCCTGTGACGTGATTGAACTTATGTAATAAGTGGTGTTTTCTCAACTGTGCTCTCTGGGCTCCATCCCAGCAGACCACGGGTAATTCTCTGTTTAATTTAGCTACTCTAAATTTTTGTATTATCTTCAACTCTCCTTCTGAGTAACACAGGGTTTAACAACCTCGGGTCTGAACTGAAACGAATCATGAAAAAAAAAGAAAGAAAAAGCAACATGCCCACAGTCGTAGAAGTTGCGTTAATATTGACGAAAATTTAGGTTGGACAGCTTGAAAATTCCAGTTCACTCATCTAGAAACTGCCTAAGTGCCTCAGCGTATGCCTTGGGAAACTGGAAAAGGTGACCATGACCCGAGTCAGGATAGATATGCAGATGAGCGTAAGGGAGCTCTTGCTGCAGAACGAAACTGTTGACAGTAGGCACCATGACGTCGTCATGACCATTCGTAACCAATGTAGGAACTCTGACATCTTTTAGGCGGGCAAAATTCCCCGGGCTAGTAAAAGCAAGGATTGCTGCTATTTGCGCACCAACGCCAGGTTCCTGGACATCACCAGTCCGCTTTTCCCCTTTGACACGGCGATCTGTTCTGCGCCGATACCAGTCCTGGCCAATAGTCCTGCTCGTGTTCGACTGGGCAAAGAAGAGAAAGAGCATGTCTTCTTCCGACGACTCCCCGGGTTTTGAGATTACCTCCAAACCCACTGGATCAGGCGTGGTCATGCCTGGCCCAAGCCCAGACTGCGTTCCAGCATACACTGCCTTTTCGACTAGGTCAGGATACGTCCACGACACGTATTGGGCGACAAATCCACCCATTGAAAACCCGAAAATAGTCGCCTTCTCAATCTGTAGAGCTTTGATAAAAGCGACGGCGGTATCACCCATGCCCTCTATGGAGTTGGGAACCGCACCTCCGCTGTGGCCGACGCCAGTGTTATCAAATAATATCACCTCACGGTCTTGCGCAATATAATTGAACAGCAGAGGATCTGTAACATCCATGGATGCCCTGAAATAATTGAAACAGATAATGGGGCTGCCATTTTGCCTGGCGAATCGGCGGTAGGCTATCTCGGTACCATTTACATCGACGTATTTCGTTCTGGCCAGTTGCGCAAGTGACCGCGGAGAATCAACGAGCGTCCTGCTCAAAGGAATGAGTATGATAAGTTCAGCAGTGAAAGAAGCCCTTCATTCGTGGGAAAGATACCTTCCTGTCGCCAAGGCAGAAGCCACGCTGGCAAAGAGAATATTCAGAAACCGCATTGGAAGTGTGTAGCAAGATTAGTTAAAGGACTGTTGTATATTGTAGCGTAGTGATGCCGAAATATTGCCACCTGTTTAGCTGATATATATAGCTTCTAGAGGGTGACAGAAGAGGCATACCGCCCGTGGCTATTCAAGTTTTGCGGGCAATCCGGATGATTCCAACAAAGCGCATGACGACCGGCGTGGTCTGAAAGGCAGGACCCTGGTAAGAAAGCTGCTGAAGGTGCAGCCAATGCGTGATGATCTTCCATTCTTGGTTCAACTCCGTAAGGCGACTCGGACTTCCGTGTAAATTGACGAGCCAACTTACGGTGTGTAGCCCATACATCTCGACACATATCTACAATTGAACTTCTGATTTATCCACTTTGAACGACAAATCATTCATCTTAACTTCGGTGAACTATCAGATCATAGCTTTAAATATCAGTCATCATGCCAAGAAGGTTGATTAGCAAGCAATTGAGTCAGGAGATCAGTAATCATGCAAGTTTGCGTGTGACGATATAGCCTGGAGTGGAGCTTTAGAAGCCACCAGCGGCCACAGCAAGCCAACTAGGGTCCAATTGTTGAATGATTATATTATGCATATTGCCTCGCATACCATGATCAGGTAAATGCCGTAGTTTAGGCCCTGTTTGATGCCTTGTGACACCAGGCCCTGGCGATGTAAGCTGAACTCCAATACTGTGAGACTAGAAACATTGCAAACTTGTTCACCACCTTTGAAGTCCTCATGTTTGCTTGGTTATTGGCACATTGAATTTTCACAGCATCCCGCGATCGTTTGGGATTCGATTCACATAATGAAAGAGCCATTATCTGCACAGCAAAACTGCAAAGTTCGCAGACCGTTCAACGTGCTTGCTTATGTTCGATCCAGGTCCTTGCAACAATCATCGTGATTCAGAGCTATTACTAGATAAAGCCAAGAAGATCCTTGCGTCTTTTATCAATCCAAACCCAACCGCCTGCTTCTGAGCTTGATTCACCAGATGAATCATAGCTAAGACCAGTATTGGAGGTGTTGATAGACTCGTCGCCCGTGTCAGTGCCTTTGTTGATGGGTTTGTACTTCTGAATATGCTCGATTGCCCACTTTGTCTGTCTGTCAAGGGTCGGAGGGATCCTGCCATCGCCCGAGAGCGTTGCCAAACCAGCCATATCGTACAGCTTCTGGAACCACGCAGTCGTCTCGCCATTTCCCCATGGAACATCATGAAACTTGAGGTGTTCGGCCCTACACCTCTCTGCCCTCTGTCTCTCCCATTCCTGTTGCTCGTCATGAGGTGGCAGGGCAACTGAGAGTCGCCTGGAGAAGAGACGCGCAAGCGCAATTGCTTGATATTCCATACCTCTGAAAGTCAAGACTCTGGGCATCCCCACTATCCCCAGCGTTGGGAAGTCTTGGAAGAAAGTATGCCAATAGCCATTGATGAGCTTGTTTCCTTTGTAATCATAGATCGGCCTTCCGTTGGCTTCAGCATTCCAGAACGGAAAGGACGGTTTATAACCCGTGCAGTAAATAACAGCGTCCACATCATCAAGGTATGACCCGTCGCTAAAGATGATGCGACCTGTGGGCAGGAACTCTGTTATTACTGGCTTCCACACAACGCCAGGGGGAGGAGTGTCTCCGTCCCACCGTGACTTCGACCTCCGTGATTGATAGACTGGTAGACTGGCTGTTGGCACTAATTCTCTAGTGACATCGATACCCGATGCTGAGTTGCCAATGACGACGACCTTTTTGTCAGCCCAAGTTCTTGGTGTTCGATATGTCTTAGAATGGACAACCCGGCCCGGGAATGATTCGATGTAGGCATCAAGGCCTTTCACCTGCGGAATCTGTTTTGTTTAGGTACTCACGCTTAGACTGGGAGCAAGGATTGAATACTCACATACGGAACAGTGTAATGACCATTGGCCAAGATGACAGCATCGAAGTGTTCTTCCCACCATATATCGACATTCTGTACAGGATCAAACCTTCGTAAAGTAAGTTTCCAGCCATCCAGTTTATCCAGAGAGGTCGAGACGACTTTCGATAGATCCTCTACAGTGGTGTTCAGTTGTAATGAGGAATCCGTTCTGTGAATGGAAAAATAGTTTTCGATGTACTGCCGAGGTATGTGATGCGGAACAAAAGGACCATACGCAAAAGGCTGATCGGAATAAGCCATTGCAATATCGGGAACGTTTGTCCTATCAAAAGTTCAGTGATACGGATAATTCAGCAAGGAATGTATCCGCTCTCGCCATACGTTAGCAAATCATAGATTGGAGTCTCAAGAAACCGGTCTTGCTTGCTCGGAGGTGTTAGTCGAGGTAGATTCTCGGGAACCTTCAGTGCCGGATCTGTCTCTGCCGGCAAGGCTCCAGGGCGCACGAGATGACCCGGAGTTACAGCTTCGTCGTAGATCCTATTCACGACGGTCGGTCAGTTCATCAGACGCGTAGCACCCTTTTGCATGTGAGCTTTACCATGTTCCGCCCGCAGTTTCTCTACGCTCAAAGACACGAATACGCTTGAAATAATTTTCGGCCTTGAGAGCTGCTGCCGTAACCGCGCCTAATCGAAGTTAATCTTGATAGTAGGAGGAGGGGACCATATCTCGTTGAACGAACCGGATGCGCCAGCGCCAATCACAGCCACCGACTCAATAGATGTCTTTCTCCTCATTTTCTGTTTCATGAATGAGACAAACGATTGTTCATCGACGACCGCTCCGAATTCGGGCGTTACAGTCCTTTAGAATGCAGCTTAGTTAAGCACATCTATTCGCCATGTTTGGGGATGATTTCGCCATTTTTCAGATCACGTGGGACCGCATCATCGTGCCGTCGACAGCTGATCGTCGGCCCACGAAACTCCTTCGCTGGTGTGTCGAGACTTTGGCGGGTTCAATAAACTGTAATGCATGTTTACAGCGTGAGGTGGAGGATGCACGCGTTGCTACAAGCCACTTTCAGCCCAAGCTTCGCTAGAAGCAGATTGCCAAGCCAGTGCCTGGCCGTTGGAGCTCAAGGCACCGCGTCTGATATTAAAGGAGTAACTTTCTGCTAGGATAGCCTACTTCAACCCTACTTCAACTCAAGCTTGGGTTTAGATAGATAGAGAATTAGACATACCCCGTTTCCGTTAGACGCAGCGATGGGTTTTCTTGGAATCACAGAAGTCACTACAAGCTAGGCGAACCACTTACCAAAGTTTTCCCACACAATGAACAATGCTGGAACTCTTTTTGAACAGTCGCTCAACTGATTGAAGATTTTCCGTGTATATTTAGGATCTTGTTTTCATTCTGAACATTCTCAAACAAGAATGAAGTTGCTTGAATGCTGCGTATTCTGCTTCAAGAAATACTCAAGAAAAGGTGCTACTAGGAACCAATTTTGCACTTCGTCTATGTCATTTCGCTCAGCTAACTCGGCAGCAGCTGTAATTGTCTCCGCCAGGGCATTTGTCTTCAGCAGAACATAAAGTCAGCACTTGGGGACTTCAAGATTCATGCTCAGGACGAGGTTGTGCCATACCTGTGATGAATCTTGGGCAAGAATTGCTCCTCCAAGTACAGTAAGAACTTCCACCACAAGGGTTGACATTGATGCTTCGATCAAGTCCAATCAAGCAGCACTTGATATTATCACCATCGAACGGACAGGCGTCGTTCTTTGTCACGCCTTTCCGACTGGCACAATTTGTCGTCGTGATACAAATGCCGTCTGTTTTCCAAGATCCGGTGGCTTCAGCACCCGTGCAGCGTCCATTCAAGGCTCCCAAAGCAACTGAAGGCAAGCAGACTGCAATTAAAGTCTTTGTGAAAAGCATTGTGATAGTGGCCTGTTTGCTGGAAGATCCGCCGTGAGAGTAACTCGTTTGTCAAATCAGAAGCGTGCAAGACCATACTATAAATAGTTTAGAGAGAGAGGAGTCGAGGCGTCTCGGGGGCATATTCGAGCGGCATGTTGTTCGTCCGCGTTACGGACTATCGTCAATAGCTTCATGTGGGTTCGTTCGCCGGTCCGTCGGTTTTGGGTTGCATTCGGGTTTGCCAGATGAAAAACCGACAATCCGGGTTGATATTTCACGACCTTTCTTGCGAAATGAGGGGAAAGGCCCGAAAATGATATGCAACCTGCGGAACATGATTGCTCGAATCGACACTAATGATGCACACTTTTGCACATTGTACTCACCATTGCGGCCTTCCGCACTACGCTGGTTTTGCAACAATGATCTTTTGTTTGCTCCAGCCGCACTATCAGAATGCAAGGCAAACGCCACATGGGACGTGTGACCTAGACTCGCCTCCACCAAAGGCTTGCAAAAGAAATTCTCAGGCTATTCCTGGGAGGAGAACAAATTGTGGTCAGCAGATAGTCCAGCCAGAATCTAGTGTTGCGACATACCCCATGAGGGCTGCTGAACCCCCAATGTAAGTAAATCAAAGCTCTTGCATTTGGCTGCTATAGGCTCGAGAGTCGACACTCGCGATCTTCAAGCCCAGATCGTTCACTAGCTTCAGGATCTTCACCGTATGTGCGTGTGCGAGCGTCCTGCTACCCACCCACCAGTCAAACTAAATGACAAGTCAACTCTTCTTCGTCCTCATTTTAATCTGTGTCAGAACAAGTACATTCGTACGCAATTGAGTGTGTCTAAGTACAATTTACGCACGTGTATTTGCCTGCTAGAGATCGGCGAATCATATTGAATCCCTTTTGCTTCGCTATGCCGCAAGAGGATTTGGTAAGATAAACCCTATGCAGAAACAGTATATCCGTTCAAGGGCAACAGGTCACCAAGAATCCACGGCGCGGATATTGAGACAGCAGCCTTGTTTTAAGATGATACCACTGAATCGAGAGGCATATTCGCTCTAAGCTCTACCTAATATCTCAAACTGTAGGCGAAGCTTGAGGCGCGTTTCGCCGTGGCGTCAGTTGACCACGACTATAACGTTTCTCGAGCCAGTTGAGGTACAAGAACCAAGCTACAATGAGGAACAAAGTAGCCAGACCACAGCCCAGAAGTACACGCCAACCCAGGGGGTGCATTCTTACGACCGAAGACCCGTCGGCTTCCCCAGCCATGTAGACGAACTCTGATCCGCAAATCGTGGCAACGGTCGTGACTGGAAGAAATACCAATGTGATTAGGGCAATGCTTCGTAGACTGCTGCTATCTCTCATCAACAACCCACTATCTTGTAGTGATACATGGCTGAAAAACTATGACAGTCAGTAAGGTGTGGGTGAAGTGCATCAACTGTATTTACCAGGCTGATCATGTTGCTAATTCGCTTGTCAAAAGTCATGCCCCTCTCCACTATGGACTGAACAAATCGGCGGCGATACTTCAGGGCATCTCTGGTTTTCCTTTCGAGGAAATTCAGGCCAAAGCTGTGCTTGGCCTCGTGGTAGTCGATCACGGCATCGATGGTAGCCATCAGCCCATTTGCCCCTTCGAGAATGAGAATCATATGATCGACAAGAAGATGCATGCCTGAAAACTCGATATCGCTCAAAGATCTTGACGGCTGGCCGGTAAGGTAACCTAGATTCTGCCGACGGCATTAACTTCAATGAAGTCTTCGAATAGTCTCACCAGGAAGGAAGCGCTTACCCGCTGCTCAGTGGCGAAGACTTCAGTCAAGTCCCATAGTTCGTTGTCCAAACTGATCGAAAGATTATATAAGATGATTTCCCACAATATGTCGGGATGTTGTATAATCTGGTGAACGTCTGCTATCTCGGCAAGGGCTTGGAGTTGACTGATGAGCTCGATAGGCGGGCCGAAACAAATGAGTGTGACGATGTTCTCCTTCTGTTGCTGAGATGGTGTACCCGGTTGAGCAAAATATGAATCAAATTGTTTCGCGCCAGTTAAAGCTGATCCGTCCCCCGATGAGAACCGTCGGGGCTTTGTGGCCGTTGAGAGCGTGTTGCGCGAATGAACGAAGTTGCTATGTTGCTCTGTAGCCTCAACATGAAGTACATACGCACTGCCAGACCAGTTTGGTACATAAGTATCCGAACCAGGCTCTGGAAACCGAAAAGGAATGCGCTGGCCCGGATCATTGTTCTTGTCGGTCTGTACAGAGACTTTGTCGTCTGAGAACTTCCCGAGGAGCTGGCTAAGTCTCCATAAATCTCTCTTGTTATGTCCTTCCTTATGCAAAACCTCATCTTCTCGGTCGACTTCCTTGAGAAGGTAATGCAGCCAACTGTCTAAGTGGAGGGTACTGTTAGTACCAGAAGAGGCTAAAGGTCAGAGAAGCCTCACAAGTAGAACGCTCGTCTTTCTGGAAGTGCCCAAAAGAGTTGAGAACATTTTGACATCGCTCTTCTATGAACGCACTAGGAATGTTGAACTTTCCGACCAGAGCCTTGTATCCGGCCAAAAGTTCAGGTTCATCATGATCGGGAGGAGCTATTCTTCCTCAAGTTAACTATTGCAACAAGTGAAGTTCGCATTAATGTAGAGGCTGAGTTCCTACATTATTGTGAGTGGTGCAGAATTAACGTCATTGATCTCTTGTGAACGATGGATTTCTCGTCGGCTAATGCGGCTATCTGGGGATCACCAACGTCAATTAGTGATCCAAATTAGAAAGCTAATGACCTGAATTGTCGTGTACCATTGTATTGCCATTGCAAAATCAAGCAATGGTATTCATCTCCGGTTTCCTTGACCCCGGTTTCGAATCGACTGAGGGAAATCGAGGAATCAATGAAGAATGACATCTATGCGCTAATTATAGCACGAGGTTCCAAATACTTGGTTGGTCCAAATGAGACGACACTCGCACTCAATCCTGCACGACAGAGGTGAGTGACTAGGAAGTCTGACGTGCTTGTTTGTTTGATGAGCCGAGGCAACCCCGCGTCCTCGGTGTCGGCATGGATTTTCCAGAGGCCCAGCCCAGGACGAGACACGTTGACCTCACTGATCCTGCAATCTCCTGCTACCCAATCAAGGGGGCGCTGCCGTAACTGCCGCCATCCTCTAACAACGGGCTGCCCAGCCCTAGCGGGAAGGCGAAATTAAAATGCATGTTGGAGGAAATCTGATTGGTCGCCTGATCTGTTTTTCTTTTTCCTGCACCGTCCCGGCAAGGCAGTTGCATGATATTTCTCGCCGAGTGCGCATTTAGGGGATGGCACGAGGCTCACAATGCATTTACCCTGGTCTGGGGCTGACATGTGGAAAGGCACACCCGTTGGCCATGCTGGGAGGAGTCCTCAGCACCATCAGCCGTGCAATTTCATCCCTGTTAATCTGTGGACGTGGCGTGCGATGCTCAGAGCGCGCAGTGTGCCAACTTGTTTCTTCTTGTTCGCGGTACAGGGATCATTGAGCTGACAAGGCGCATACACGAGTTATACGTGGGCTTGTTAGATGCAACTTTGGGGACGGGAAGGCTTTTTCAATTCGCGCTGTTGATAAGTGACAAGGTATGATCAATGTGCAATTTTCACACAAGCCACAGAATAGACTGGCCCCTTTCGGGGTCCTTTACCTTTCCATACTCTGTACTTAGAAGCTTGTTTCCCGGCCTCGCCTTCGTCCTCTTCCTTGTGCCATTCGGGTCCAATCATGCCAAACTACACCACTGTAGTCAAGGTCCATCGTAAGCCACGCGGAGCTCACGGAAAGACTGCACAGAGTCGCTTGATTCCGGTTCCTGCTGGTGCGACTGTTGGTCAATCCATCACAGTCCAAACACAAGGAAGCACAACGATTCAATCTAGTTCTCGCACCAGTTCAAGCAACAACTTCTCCCGCTGAGAGTTCCTGTGGCTGCGCATTCATAGAAATGGCGACAGCTAATTACCAAGATGAAGAAGCCGTGAGTTTTATCTGGCAAAAGCTTGACGCATGCCTTGACTGACGTTGGTAGACTTACACCGAGCGAGCCCCCACGAGCCAAGCTCAACCACGCCGTCTCCTTCCCCCACGATACAAGTACCGGGAGTCTCAATCCGTGAAACATGTGGGAAAAGATGTCCTCGGCCGCGAGTTGAAACACCACTACGACGATCGCTGCATTGACCCGGTGACTGGCAAGTTTGTCCCACTGGAGGTGCAATCTACCAATCAAACCATCAACGGCTCTGGAGGAACCACCTGGAGACGCAGGCACATCAAGAGCATCGGACCCCTCACAATGCGACTTTCGCATTGGGCTTTGTCACGCTTATCAGGGGACGACGATGCCATAGTGATGTTCAGTTCTTGGGAAACTATCCTCGAGTATCTCTGGAAAAGCTTGGTTTTGGCTGTTCCAATGATGTTTATGGTAGGCCTACTTAATCCGTCCTTCAACCGTGTCTAACATCTCTGCGCAGGCACCTTTCTTCAGACCATCACAAGGCCAGCTAGTCAATGGTGGCAGATATTCGCCTGTACCTTATCGCTATTACGGACGTCCAAAGAAGAGCAGAAACCCCAAGGATGATACAATGGTAGAGTCTGGCGACCAGACTCTGAGTTTGCCGGGGGATGCTCGAGGCCCTAGGCTACCTGCCGACGCATTCTCAGACACCGCATCTATGAGTACTGTACAGACAGAGAAGACTAGAAAGTCTGGCAGAGAGCGACTTGAAAGAGTTCTGCTTCCTCGTCGCCTGTGCTTCCTAAGCGATGCTCCAACCCAAGGAATGGACCCGCAGACGGGAATAGTCTACCTGCAGCATCATTCAACCAATGTACGAGAGGTAAGTAATTGATTGCGGTGTAGCTATGACTTTGTTAGCTCTTTGGAAATGCTAATGCGTCTAGTGGATGAGGGAAAATAACCAAAGCTGTCCCGAATACCTTTTCTTGGCATGGAATGGAAGACAATTTCCCTATGACGACATGGAATCTCCTCAAAGGCTTCACGAACTTGCCCGCCACGCGACCCAAGAGGCGGGACTTCAATGCTACTGGTTGTCTTTGAACTGCATGGCAGGTGAGGATGAGAACGAAGAAGAATTGAATCTTGATGTAGGTCAATTGCTGCTCACTTGATTTGATGATCTTAAAGCTTTGAGGGGCTCAGCTCACTATCCACCAGGTTTGGAGAATCAGCGACGTTATCAGAGGCTGCAAGAAACTATGCGTGTTGCTCAGGACTCCTCAAGGCAATGAATCAGTCGACTCACTGCTGACGGAATGGGGCCAGTCCATCTGGACCTTTCCCGAGCTTCTTCTCAGTCCCGGGAAAAACTTGACGACATATCACTACAATAATGGAATGCAGCCCGTGAAGCATGTGACGCCCAAGAACCAGTTTTCAGCTCGATGTTTGGCGACAGACGATGATAGATACCAGGTCCGACGACTCCTCGATCATTACCTCGGTAACTTGAAACTGAGCGACCTAGAACTCATGACAGTTGCGCTCCACTGCTTCAGCTCTCGCAAAACAGAAGGTCAATTCCTTCCGGGTGACTATTCCTACGCTTTGATGGGGCTTTTGGGCCACCGACCCTACGTTTCGCAAAGCGACTCTGCATTTTTGGCTTTCGCCCGGTACTTGTCCCAGATTCCCCGTCGCATAAGCTCTAAACTAACCTAAGGCAGTCTTTCTCTAGAGAATTACAACAGTCGACTCTTCGAAAGATTTGTATGTCTCCTGCCCGCTGAGCATGGCCAGGCATGGCATAACACTCGAGACGCATATGGAGCCCAGCTGTGGGATATCGAACCTAGCATTCAGGTGGCCGGCATTGGAGTTTACAACGAGAACGTGAGGGAGCCAGTTCCTGAGTTGTACGAGACGGAGTATTTCTTCCAAACAACAAACGGAAATACCGAAGAAGACCAGTCGACCACGATCAGTGTAAACCATATGCATCGGAATGTCTCATCTAACGCGAGGTCGGTTTCCGGCAAGGAACGTTTCACCACCGAAACAGTCGAGGTTGCTGAGTCTGAATCTTACGACCCCTACGCCAACTCGCACTCGGAACTGAGGGATGATGACGTTGTCATACTCGATGGTTGTCACGCTGCCACGATATACTGGGACAAGTTCCGCCCGGTCTGGTATTCAAGGCAAAAGTCCCTTCCGAGAAGCTTGCTTAAATATTGCTTGCGACTCAACTTCATACCCTTCATCATCGGTATCGTCCTCGCAGCTTTGGGCCAGCCGCGCCCTCGGACGATGTTCCCGACGGATAATTCGGCAATGGCCGGCGTAGGAGCGCTCTTCCTCATCTACAGCATTCTTGTTTACATGGCCGGTCCACTCATCATTCGCGTCGTTTATGGCGGCAAGTTCTGGGAAACTCAGCCGTGGTTTTTCGGTTTCGAGGGATACCTACCCATTGACGAAATCGAAAGCAAGATATTTGGTGTAAGCAGGGGTCGTCTTATGTGGAGCCCGTATGCCTCGTCACCGCTCTCACACCATACTATCAAAGACAATCGTTGGGTAGTGCCCCGCGATCCTTGCGATGATCGTGCCACCGCCAAGTTGGTAGACGACGCTACTCACGCGCGGCCAAATGATTGGCGAGTAAGTTCTGCTCCCTTTGCCACATTACCCTGATTTTAGATATTAATCGAGTTGCCGTGCAGGTCTTCACTATTGTTGACACTTATTCCATGACTGCCACGCTCATTGAGGCGAAGAGGCCACCCGAAGCGCTCCTGATCTGTGGTAGCGAGGGCGGTATGCAGCGTGCTCTTGGATGTTCCTTTGATTGGACAACGTCAACCTTCTATAAGGAAACCGTCGTTAGGCTCGAGACGCGAGTTCTGGAAAGAATGGACAGGATCAGGCGGGTTCGAGTGGGGATTCAGAGGAACGAGAAAGCAGCCATGATCTGCAACTGAATAATGCCCGCACGTGTGGAAGTTTTACTTTGTTGAACTAATAATGGTTGAAATCCGAGATAGTCAAAACATGTTTGACAGGCAATTTTGAGGCGATGCTGAAGAGCATGGCGAGAGTCTGTTAAGCTACCGTGTTTCTTCAAAGATGGTTCTGATGGCAGTTGTGTCAACTTTCGAGCTGTGGTTTCTCCGAGATGTTAACTTGCCGACGACCAGATATTTGTCTGTTTTTATTTAAAGTTTTATGTCCCCTGATGGCATACAGATTGGCTTCGTTGTACCAGCGATATCCTTGGTGTCATGTAAAAGGGTAGGCATTGCGCTAGCACCAACTGCAGCAGATCAGTATCTGGTCTCCATGGTATTCTATTTCCATGTTTCGTTGCGTCAGTCCAATACGTCCTTGAAATTGTGGTCGGCTTGGCCCAAAAATGCCCGTCTGTTAGCAAAAGGCGCACAGAGCCCACAGCACGCCGCAACTAGGCTTTGGATCAACATCTTTTTCATTAGAAAATGAAGAGGTAATGCTTTTGCTGCTGCTTGTTGCAGTTTCAAATCAAATGTCTTTGAATGCATAGATTGCCGTCCAGCAATTTGGGAGAAAATCTCTGACCTGGATCAGGTGTGGCTGCGGTTCAAGTAACCTTGAATACACTTGACCGACAAATTACCATATGGTGATCAGAAGTGATTGTTCCAATTCTTAATCTCTCAGTGAGCTCGCCTTTTCCTCTATTGTATTTATTCACGAATTTGTCAATGTGAATGTTGTAGTTACTCTTCTAAGGCCATTACAACTGCATCATGAGAGTCAACAAGAACGCAAGAGACCACCGCCAGCCGAAGCTGTCTCTGTTGCCTGTAGCTGAAGAGCCTCCGTCTGAAGTCCCGTTATTACTTCCGTTTCCGGCATCATTAGCACTGTTCCCTTCAGAGCCAGAGCCTGATGCGTTAGAACCATCCCCGTTCTGGTCTCCCCCGGAGCCATCCTCTCCATCACCCAAGGTTAACTCCAGTGAACAATCATCGTTCAAGGAGAGCTCATCCCCGAGGGTATTTGTAACAACCATCTCAGGACACGAGAAACCTTCCTCGGAAGGTGCAACAGTAACAGTTGTAGTGGTGGTGCTCCGGGTGGTCACCGGTACAGTTGTAGTGACAGTAGTAGTGGCTGTTCGTGTTGGATTACAGTTTTGACGCAGCCGCAAAGCTGCACCTGTAGGAGCTGCTTCATCAGCCTCTGACGCAGTTGTAGATGTTTCGACGGACCCAGGTCCTGACGGAGGCTGAAAACTGAAGTTACAGTCTTCGCCGAGTTCGAGTATGGCGCCGTCGCTGTTCGTGACTGTTACCGGCAGACAAGTAAAGTCCGGATAGCTGCCCCCTTCTTCCCCAACTTCAGTTACGGTTGATGTGATGGTGCTTGTAGACGTCGAAGTCGTGGTTGTCGTCAACGTTCTCGTTGGAACAGGGCATTCCTCGCAAGAACCGGCTTCACTACCACAAACTTGAGATACCCAGCATGGCCAAGCCTTGTCGCCACTTTGGCAACATTGTGCCTTGTCCGGCGGATAGCACTTCTGTCCACAACGACGCTCTCCTGACGGACAACAGTAATTGCCTTCAACACAATCTTCGCCAAACTTGCAAGCCCCAGTGTAGTCATCCTCACAACAATAATGAGTCGACTCTGGGTAGCAGGCTTTGCGGCCACAATTTTTTTGTCCTGGGGCGCAACAACCAGTGTCAACGCACCAAAGGCCGTAGGGGCAGCAAGTCACCCCATAACAGTCGTCTTAAGTGGATAGATTAATCAGTGATCGCCTTGTATGAAACGTAAAAATGGGTTGAGAAGACTAACACCAATTACTGTTTGGACATTGTAGGCGCGCTTCTAAGGACCGTCTTGCTTCAGGCTCCCAATGCTCAATCCCATTATTGCCGCTAATCACTTCTCTGGCGTAAGCGTCACTAAAGCCATTTCTCGCTAGTGATATAGGAAAAAGCAGTGCATCGCTCTGCCGAGAATTACCGTCTGGCTGCGCAGAACAAATGATCGAGAAGAGGGCTACAATTTGAATGATCATGATCGCGAAATCTGGACTTGCGTTCAAGGACAAGCAGGAAATACAACGCCACAGAAGCACGCCGCACAGGCCAAGGAACAGTCTTATAGATGCACCCTAGCAGACAACGCATTTCAGCTGCATGTACGAAATACGTTAGCAGGGATAAGCGAGGCCGGCCTTGAGAACTAAGTAATATTGAACCAATGAGACCTAGAGTTTTTTCAGCCTTTCACAAGGTCAAGGCACATGGATCAAGGCAAAGGTGGAATGACCCGGCACAATTCAGCATGGAATCCACCAAAGAGCCCACACATCGAACGCATGGTTGAGGCTCTTAGTGGATCCTTTGACACACTTGATCATGGAGAGTCCCTGCTGTCAATTTCGGCAATGAGATAAAGGATCTCGCTGATCCACGAGCACGCTGCTTTCCAATTCTTCGTTCGTAAATATTCATCCCATTTGTCCAGCGTCTCTTGTACCATGACAATACGAAGTCTTCTCGTCAATGTCTTCCGGTTTCCTGGCAAGAGCAGTGAAATGAGACTGTTCAATGAAAGCAGAGTTGGGTCACACAAAGCACTCGCCCTCTCTTTTAAGGCTCTAATGTGGACTGAGACGAGTGTTGGGAATGCAGGTCAGACGACAGCGACCTCGCCCTTGTTCCCATGACCGAAGGCAATAAGTGATTTAGCGACGGCCTAGTATTGAAACCGACGATTAATTCATCAAGTACCAGCTGTGTTGAAAAGACCTATCCAAGGAAGAAACTTGAAATTGAATCACGAAGTAAACGAATTATGTGAGTATCGTAATCATGAAACTTAAAGATGCGAGCAGTTCATTCCGAGCACGGCTTAGAGCATATTCAGATCAGATTGAGTAGGGCGAAAAGAGATGGAACTGCATGCAGTTCATTCCCACCGCGCGGTATGCTTAGAAGTGAAAAGAGGCAGAACGCTCTGCCCACTACTACGATTTTTTTAGGAAGCGGAAATAATCCCGCCAGTAATTAAAACAGTTTTCATGCCGCCCAGTAAGTTGAGAAAAATGAGTTAGGCCTGAACTCATTTGCAAATTTATTTTAGCTGAAAGTCGGTTTATTGCTCACTGCTAGCGATTGCCCTCGTGCATCCATCTGGTGAATCTACCAGGCCAACACGGCCAGGGATGCGAATAGCGAGTACAACTTGCGTATCATAACAATGGCGGGCAAGTCCAGATACTGCTAGGCAACCAAAGTTGCTATAGTTACCTATGCGGGAGCTATGATAGAGTCAAGAAGTATTGATGCCAACATTGGTTAAATGGCATGTATACCTGATTTCAAGAAGACTTCAAAATGCGACGCCATGGTGCTGGTCAAGAACAAAGCACGTATACTCTTTTCCTCGAGCATCGACCGTATCATCATAGTCATAGAGTCCGGAGGAGATCGGTGTTACATGCGGAGTCTGCGAGTGGCGACAACTTTGCGTCAAGGACAAGTTGTTTTCTCCCCTTGGTCTAGAAGACTGATGTACGCATTTATCACCATGAACAGGACAAGTTAGCTGTGATCTAAACCAATGTCATGAAAAGTGTGATATTCTTCGGAGCGGCTCGTGGGCAAACTCAGCGTGTCCAAATTATTGTAGAAAACAGCTTTGTGTAGGACTAACCATGCAACCAGAGTGCCTACAAATACTATGTCAACTCAACTGAGCGAGACACTAAAATAAAGCTCCAAAAGCGGTGCCAAAGGTAACCCTCTTCTCAATTCTGTACAGCTTGATAAAGTGACTGGGCATTTCCTCACATAAGGTAGTGAGGACGAGGTTGGCTCACAAGCGACTCAACGGTCCTGCCACCCTTGCTTGGGGAGGTGTCAGCTCCACACAATCGATATCATGGATTCCAAAGGACATCGAGTAGAAAAGTGAACTCTGAGTGCCTCGGGCATTACACAGCCTTTATAACCCTCGAGTCGCGACGGAGAGTCGGTCCGAGAAACAATTAGGCAGAAGAAGAGTCGAATGCCATAGCCGCAAGAGAGACAAGGTATTGAGATGGCAAGCCGGCCCCCAGGTTGCAGTCACAATGAGATGATGCAGTAAATCAGGGCTGTGCACAGTTCAACAAGGCCTCGAATCCTTCTGCAATGCTACACAGGCGCACGACCTTTGCTGATTGGATGCCTTGTTTTTTCGATGCCGATATGCCGCATGCTAATTGCCGCCGCGTGGCCGGATTTGGGTGTGATTCTGGTGACCAGCTCCCCACAGCGCTTCCTTTGGGGGCTGTGTCCATTCTTTCTGCAGCGGCTCTGGCGCTTATAAAGCATATAGCATCTACAGCGTCACGCTCTGGATGGACCTAAGGGGCTTGTTGGCGAGTTGTGTGTTTCAAAACCCCGGCCCTTGCTTTTGTCAGCGAACCACTTCTACCTCTTTTGGCGGTGCGCTCTTCATTGAACTTGTGCCAAGCCAACAAAAGGTATGTGACAACAAAAAAGTCTGTCTGAGCACAACAAATGCAAGGACAGAAAAAATGGTCCCGTAGTGTGGGCTTGATGCCATTAAAGCTTGAATAGCCTGCACACAGTGTAGCGCGGGCCAAGTCGCGGCTTCTACAGCTTAGTGTCCACTTTAAGAGTGAGCATATACTCGATGCTATTGCTGCCGTTGCTGTGCTTTCACTCAACCGATGCCATTTCGAGTCTAAGGGACTCTACTTGTGCTTGAAGATGGCCCAAACATCCTCAGACAGTCAGTCCCAAATACCCATTTCTGAATCTTCTGACGTCCAGCTCATTATTCAAGCATCCATCCTCTCCGGCCAGCAAACTTGGAGTACCCAGCAAACAAAGGGCTGCCAGAGCTTACATCAACCGCAAGGCCAAGCCACTTGGGGTACCTTAATTGGCAGTTGGTGGCCGGAATTGCTTTCGAGTCTCGTCAGCATAATCTCACTCGTGACATTAGTTGTTGTGCTGCAACACCTCAATGGCGACGCTCTACCAGATTGGCCGCTAGGCCTGACACTCAATACAATGATAGCTTTTTTGGCCACAGTGGCTCGGTCGACCTTTGTTCTGCCTGTAACCGAGAGCATCTCGCAAGCGAAATGGTTATGGTTTCGGCAATCCAAACCCCTCAGAGACTTTCAAGCCTTTGATGAAGCTAGTCGAGGACCATGGGGAAGTCTGAAGTTGATCTTTCGGACTAAAGGGTCGTAAGTTCTCCTTGTCCCTCAACGTTGTGAGACCTCTATAGCCAACTAATTTATAGCTTTGCATCTCTGGTGACTGGCATAATTTCCATAAGTGCCCTCTTCACGTCGACTCTGACACAATCAATTGTCGCGTATCCTTCAAGAATGGCCTTGGTCAAACCCCCAACAAACACTTCAGTGGTTCCACGGACACATCAGTTCTTAGCAGACTTCCTATCACAGAACGAACGACGTATGTCTATATTGTCAGGTCTACAGGCCCTCGTCGCTCTGACCCGTGTTATCTAGTTATTGACAGAGATGGCATGGACCAAGCAATCTTCTCCGGGCTGAATTACGGCAGCGGAAGGCTTCTTCAACCTGAAATGCCGACTTGTTCGACCAGCAATTGCCAGTATCCACCGGTTAGCTCACTAGAAGTTTGCACCAAACACTGGAATGTGACATCTGCCTTGAACACGACAACCGAAGAAATGGAGCGTGCTGAGCGCATTTCTTCAAATGTCGCTCTACCAAATGGACTCAACGTCACATTCCGTTCGGGCTACAGCCAATTAGACCTACATCCGTCGCCGAGTATGCTTGGGGACCAACAATACGTGCCTTTGTGGGCAACAAAGAATGACTCCGTTATAACGGCGCCGTCCTTATTTAACTTAACAGTTTTCTGGTATACCACCCCAGGATATGATCATCTTAAACTTGGTGCTGTGGAAATCCTTTTTTATTTATGTGTCAATCTTTACGACGTGTCGGTGACGGATAACATTCCTTCACGAGTCCTAATCAACTCCACGTATAATGAGTTTGACGGTCCAATTGTGGTTGAGAATACTCCATACCAAAACATTAGCGGACTGAGAGTGCCTGGCGATCCGACAGAAGTGTTGCTTTACAATATCGATGCCCTAGGAAAGACATCGCGGTATCTATCCGAAATCATGGATGGTACCAATGTTGCTGGCATGCCTGGCGTTGGTTGGTGGGCGAATGGCACCTTAGGCTTATCTTCCCGGGCTCCGGATAGATACCTTTCGGCTTGTTTTTCGAGAATGGGGTCACGGGAGAATATGACATTGGAAGAGCTATCATTCGAGGGGATTATGAACGTTACAAAGAACATTGCTTCGAGTTTGACGAACAGGTGCGTCCTTATTCTTTTTCTTTTCTCCTTTTTCTATGATAGATGATTAAGCTTTCGCGCAATACAGTTTACATACGACCCACACGATCGGGCAAGCCTTGGGCCCTGAGATTTTCGTGGAGATTCGGTGGCCATGGCTGACGTTCCTGATTTGCCAAATTTCCCTATCAATATTGTTCCTGGCAGTAACGATTGTTAAAACAGAGCAGGAGGGAATATGCGCCGTGAAGGCCGATCCACTACCTGTTCTATTTGCCGTTAGAACGTGGGATCGAATTCAGTTAGATGCTGGCTTCGCACCTGTTAAGCAACAAAAGCAGTATCATGATATTCAAGAAGATAGTTTTGGAGCTATGGAAGGCTTAATCCAGACGGAAAATGGTTGGATGTTGGGGCCAGAAGGAGATACAAGAAAGGTCTTGAATGAAAAAAGATCATGATGCAAGCAATGTCCTATTGCTAAGCATTCCCCGTAGGGATGGTCTCATGCCATCGAGACCTCGAGTCAAGTCCGCTGGATTATGGTTTACATGCATAAAGATGGAGGACTTATGGATAGCTAGGCCTACAACAGGTATCCATCATGTACCCGGTGGAGCGCTTTCACTGGCGATGACGTGACTGGCGTTGGTCAACAGATCAACTCCAACCCATCAGAGATCGAGAATAATGGCTGGCCGTAGAATAATTGCAAGGCAAGTTGAGGAAAACTCCATGAAATTTTCTTGGCGGTCGAAATACAATAGATTTCTAGGCATGTTACCATAGAATATTAGGGTCGAAGCATAGCTGCTCAAGTCCAAGATACTGAACAATTCCCACTGGCGCTGAACAAATAATATATGGATGCAGAAAAGGATTATACACATGCGAGGTCATGGAAGGATCCAAAAATCAAGGTTAAATAAAAGAAAAGTATGAACAAGAAGGCTCAATGGTTCAGAAAGATAGCAAATCCTATCAAAGCCACGATACTTCTACATCTACGCCTGTAGTGTCATCCTGGTCTAGTAAGAGACTGGTTCAATGACGGTCACTGAACGTTTGATTGGATACCCGGAACATGTCGATTGCCGAGGAGCCGGGATTTGAGAGTCATCAGATGGCCACCTCTTATTGCAATCTAGGCAAGACAGGCTATCACTTTGGTACTGTATGCAGTACGACGCTGACTTGAATCCTTCTGCATGAAAATACAGAGGCTCGCGTGTCATCGAACGTCTGGTCTAAAATCAATGATTGGTTGCCTTGTTTTTTAGCCCTAGCTATTTAGCATAGGCTAACGCAACCTGTGCTTATGTTTTGGGGGCTGGGCTTTGTGATCGGCTCGAAGGGGCCCTCGATTAAGGCAGTGAGACAGCTTCTTAGGGGCAGCTTAGGCGCCAATAGGAGATCCAGTGGCATGGATAGCGCTGTGGTGTGGATGAGGTCTGGTCCTCGATCTGCAAGTGCCTGGTTTCAACCCCCGGCAATTTATCTCAACTTGGCAAATGTGCGCTCTTCGACCAAAGTCAGCTCATCTGTCAAGCTGTGTTAAGCCGACAAATGAAACTCAGCGTGATGCAACCTCGATTACTAGCGCCTCATTTAGGCGCGCTGAAACATGGTCATTGGCGGTCATCAAAGCCGGTGTCCGCAGTCTTTTGGCCACCGCCGCCCTTTTTTGATTCACCATTACAACGACGCACGGCGGTCGAGTATTCATTACAGTACCATTTGTAGGGCAGTACTTTTTCGCATCTGATGAGCTTACTCATAAGCAGCAACAAATTTTTCCATGCCAACAAGTTTGGATCGCCCGTTCTACTCGCAAAGTGGCTCTTAACAACCAAAGAGTAGGGAGAGATCTCGGACCTAGAATGGCCCGATCAAGCCCCAATAGTTGGCAGAGGCCTGTCGTCCGCTCTTCGTACCCAGGATGCCTTGCAGAGACAGAGCAGCCCGCTGAACAGCAAACTTGGAGAACATACGCGAGCTCCAGCAATGAGGAATTTGCCTCGAGCGGTCGAAACATTCGACCGCGAGGCCGCTCGACATGGAAGAGCATACTCAGGAGCTGGTGGCCAGAACTGCTTGCATGCGCTGTCAGTGTAGCTGCAGCCGGTGCACTCGTCGCTGTGCTGCAAAGCCTCAATCAAAAGGCCCTACCGCGCTGGCCATTGGGCCTTACACTCAATACGCTGATAGCATTTCTGGCCACGGTAGCTCGCTCTACCTTCATAATTCCAGTAACCGAAAGTATCTCGCAAGCAAAATGGTTATGGTATAGACACTCAAGACCGCTTGAAGACTTCGAGGTCTTTGATAAAGCGAGCCGGGGCCCCTGGGGTTCCCTAAGGCTAATTATCACGACAAGGGCATCGTACGTTGAGTTGACCATTATCGAACAAGAATACCGCTGACTTTTCCAAGCTTCACATCCGTACTTAGTGCGGTTATCATCTTGTCGGCATTTTTCACATCAACATTCACTCAATCTGTCGTAGCGTACCCGTCAAGATTGGCCATGGTTGACAGCCCAGTCAATGTATCGGCGGTTCCCCGGACAAGCCATTTAGCAAGCGACGAACCCCTCATGACTGGTAAGCTGAACACTATTAGATCCCTGCGACGTAGTGCTGACATGAATCCTCCTAGCTGGTTCTGAAGGGATACAAACAGCATTCGTTAATGGCCTACACCACAATATCCACCAACAACGCGAGCTTGACAGACCGACATGTTCAACCAGTAATTGTCGATTCCCCGTGGTGAGCTCCCTCGAAGTTTGCGCCAAATACTGGAACGTATCCTCCGCCTTAAATATCACGTACGGGCCACTCGGGGACAATAACCCGATGCCGCGATATGCGGAGCTGCCGAATGGAGCCGGCACAAAGGTGTCTTTTATGAGAGACTTGGTGGCACTCATCACTATGCAGCCAGGCGGATTTGGTCTCAACTCGACGTCCGAAGAAAGTTTCACACCACTATGGGCTGCTGAGGAGAGCGCTATACCCGGCCAGCTATCACTGCTCAACTTGACCATCATATGGAGCGTCTCCAACGTCGTTGGTGCAGCTGAGATTCTGCTGTATTTATGTGTCAACCGTTACGACGCACATGTGCGCGATAACATTCCCGGGAGGACTTTAATCGACTCCACTCATGAGGTCGTTAGCAGCCCTGTGCCATTGCAGCTCGATGTCTCCGAGATTCATACGGCTCTGAAATTGCCTGGCGACTCAAATGAGCTGTTCCCGTTTGGTGGCCAAAAGCTCAGTCAAACAAAAATCTTCTTACGAGATGTTCTAAACAGTACGTTGGATATGTCAACATTCACTGGCAGTGGTCACGACATGAACGGGAAAATGGCAATCACTTTCAAACCTGAGGAGCGTTATTACAATGCCCTGTTGGCACCAGTGTTTGACAAGCGGCCTGGTAAGACGACTGAAGAAATTCAGTTTGAAGCCATCTCCAATATCACAAACAACATGGCCATAGGCCTCTCAAACAGGTATAATCACAAGATTCTAATCTTTTGGTATTCTGACACTAACCATATTCGTATTCTTCAGTTTCAATAACGACTTGGCTCTTGGGCAAGCTTTAGCTCTTGAGACCTTTGTAGACGTTCGATGGTCATGGCTCACGTTCATGGTGGTTCAAATCTTCTTGTCCGTGCTTTTTCTCGCCATCACGATTATCCAAACAGAAAACGAAGACATGGATGTCATTAAGGCAGATCTATTACCAACCCTATTCGCGGTAAGAACATGGGACCGGGTCCAACTAGATACTGACCTCGCCTCGGGGAGGGACCAGAAGCTGTATAAAGGCCTCGGAAAAGAGGGCCTGGGGCTTGCGGAGACGTTGACTCGGACAGACACAGGTTGGACGCTCAGCAGGCAAACTAATAGGAAACAAAAATATTCCGAAGAGCGAGGGTCACACTACAGACAGCTAAGATGAAAAGCAAGGATAAAGAAAACCCAATCGGTACGCATACGGGATGCGTAGCTATCGTATTTTTGGGCTGTGTCTGGGCTCGGATGACCAGGACCTTCTACATCGAAATTGTGCTGGCTGTATTGCATGGGCTCACATTTAGTCTAAGCTCAACTCAAGACGTACTTGTGAGGAAATAAACACTTAGTTGACCTTTCACTAGCCAAGTATTCATTACTTCCTCTCTACAATGACCCAAAACCTTCTTGCAGTAGGACGCTGGGTTGGGCCCACCAATTTCTCTACTCTCATCATACTCCCATTATACGGTGTGTCTCAAAGGGACATGAAAGATCATCGTTTAGCGCCTTCAAGCCCCTCACATTTTCACGTCCTCTTGGTACAGAGATCTGTGTGTGGGGTTTTCTTCCTTTCTTCTCCCCCCCCCCCCCCCCCTTTCTCCCCCTTTCTGTCAATGCCAAGAGGTTGGTGGTGTCGTCCTCCATTCTTTTCAAGCGTGCGTTTTTTTTAAGGGAGGATCCGTTAAACTGCTCAGGAAGATGCTCTCAATTTTCTCACGGGCTTCCTTCACCAAGTCTTGTCCTTGTGCCACCGCAATGAGAGTCCATACTTCATTAGCACAGAGTCTAGTCTTTCCAGTGGGTGGCAATCTGCGTCTAGCTGATGTTCCTCGAAGTCAGACTAGTTGTGTGTTGAACTAACTTATGCATGCCAGGATCTTGAAAAAGGCGCTCAAGCTATGTCCAAGGAGGGGGAGACGTTTAGCCTAGCATAGGTCCACCATGGCAGACGACAGCAGTTTCCGGTCACGCCCTGGAAGAGGCAATTGCGATTGAGAACTGCTCACCCTTGCCTCTTGCATTCACTTTTGGTTGTACTCTTGTCATTATTCAAAACGACTGGTCGGAAATGAAAACTTAGCGGTGATGTGAAACATCCACGATATAACTTGGCCATCTGCTGGGGCCTCGCAGATCGTATCTAGCATTTAGGACTACCATACTAAGGCCGTCATACTGTGGCGGTGATGGTTATTCGTGGAATGGAGACACGTCGGCGGAATAAGCTTGTGCGGACCAAGTAGCTTTCTACAACTAGACAGCGCGATATTGACTGATGCCTGCGACGCCTCCGCGGTTCTCCACCAACCTGCTCCTTTTCCGAATGTGGAAAAGATTCACGAAGACAAGATGACGCGCAGCCCCGGAAAAACGATCTGATCGAGATAACAGTGGGGATGACCATGAAGTCCAGATTATCCGCTTTTCTAACCGGACTATTGGAGCTATCTCATGCATTGTTCATGGCTGAGACTTCCTGGTGGTCTTTGAAAACGGTAGATTGCTGCGGTAATATCTTTAGTTTCAGTTCTCGAAAATGGATTGATTCACAGTGAGTAAGGTCAGGTCTGGTATTTTCTGCTTGTTGCCTCCTGCTGCTAGATCAATGCTTGTTGTTCACTTATTGCAGTTCCAAGCTCAGCCGTCTTAAATTATTCAAAGACAGCATCGTGGCGATTTGAGTTGACGCGATCTACGCAGCGGAGCAATCTTCGAGGTGAGCTTCACTCTGATGGCGCATAGCACTTTTCGATGGCTATGACAGTTCAGCGTGTCGGATGAATCAACAAAGAACTTATGTGTCACTGAATTGTTCTCATTGGTCCAAGCAGCTGGATGGCAAGTCCGTGTATGATGCTGGCTGTGTAACCCCATGCGGCGTATCACTTGTACTCCAAAACTTATTTGGCGGGGCCGCCAACGGAAGAAACACTCAAGGCTCCCTTGGGCGGCATTGTGGGGCAGTGCTTTGCAAAACGCCACGGATTTGGTCGTTGTGTGGTGAATATATGATGGCGACAGTTTCATCGCCCTCATACAAGCAGGGGTCCTAAGAACGGAATGCAGACTTTGTTGCTAATAACTTTGTTCTCGTTGGACAAGAAAGTCGGGCTAGACTTGTCTTGGCAGTTCCCGATGTGCCAAAGCGTAGATCTAGATCTGAATCGAGCTGTCAAGCTAACCGCGAAACGAAACTTTACATCATGCACTATACCCGGAAAGATAAACTTCAGCTAGTCAATGTTGAGTCCGGGAACTTGGGTATGCACATTTGGAAGACAGCCTGTCTTGGCGCAGTGCTAGTGTCAGTAGTTGGATATTGACGATGGACATACTGCAAATGGCGTACTGAAGTGTATGGACAGCTTGCCGTACCTCTATTAAGCATGTCTTGCTGCATTTGCAATTGTGCCTGAACGGAATGCTTTCAATTCTCACCACTCATTTCTATGCATCTGCATTTTCTCACATTGTTTCACGATGGACCACGGAAATCCTGGCCGGCACATAGTGACGGACATTCCCCTTCCTGAAGGCCTCCTAAAAGCACCTTTAGACGTTGGACACCCGATCTCACGCGACGCGGATGAAAGTCTAGCTGGACAGAATCCAGTCTGGCAAGCAATTCTTCCTTGGACTGACCATCAACAGCAAAATGACTCGGGAAGACGCCGTAGCATTGGTATAACCCAGCCTCGACCTGCAACTCTCGCTCGTACACGGACTGGTAGCTATCCAACAACCACAGAGGACTTGGCATTACTTAATGGGACACAGGTATGTTCCATTGCATATGGTAAGATGTGAAGCTCATCTTTCTTGTCAGGCACTTTACCATAGACTAAACGGGTACTCGTTACAACAACAGTCGACTTACGGCGAGCCAGATTGTGACGTAGAACAGGGTATGCCACATCAATACCATCCCCAAAGAGTTCCACCACGAAAGTTCTCGCAGGGTGCGTTAAAGATTGCGTCAAGAAAACCGTCGGTGAGACATACCGAAGAAAAGGGTCATAGACTCAACAGCATCGCGAGCATAATTCCGAATTTAGGACAAGACCAAAGTCGCAGAGTCAGTGACGCGATTCGCAGAAGCAGCATATTCTATGTTTATGAAAAGGCCAAGGTTAGGGGAGTAGAACTCCAACGAAAACGCTGGGTTCAGATTGTCTTTGAGTACTCTATCTATCTACTTTTGGTCTTGTTCTGCTACTTCTTCCTGATTGGGCTGCCTCTCTGGAGGGGCGCTGTTCTCTCGCTCTACCTCCTCGAGCTTAAAACGTTTGGTATGACAGCAGGCCTGGTTATCACGCTTGGTATGGCGGCAGTGTAGGTCTTAACCCATAAGCTGCCCGAGAATTTTTTTTTCTTTTTTAACTCCTTTGACACTTTGTTCATTTATGCAAGTTAAGTTTTGAATAATTGACAGTAAAGTAATCATTTAGTTACGCGTTCACTCCGCTTTTCATCCTGTTCGAAAAAGACCCGCCACCAGCAGAGCCACGATTTTCGTCCACTACGAATACCCATACCATTTCAAACACGGCTTTGCTCATACCATGCTACAAATCTGCCAACATCATTGGGGCGACTTTGCAAGCTGCATTGGAAGTATTCCCACCATCACATGTCTTCGTTGTTGCCAATGGCAACTCGTCCACGCCGCTTGATAATACCGAGGAAGTTTGCCTCTCCTACGGCGTAAATCATCTGTGGTCACCAATAGGCTCAAAAGTTATAGCACAGTTTGTTGGATGCTACGCTGCCAAGGAGTTCAAGAATGTTCTTCTCATTGACGACGACTGTTTGCTGCCACCAAATTTCCCAGTTGTAGAAGATCGCCTCAGCGAGAAGGTCAAGGCAATTGGCTATACAATCAAGAGCGTTGGGCCTAAATCTTCGAGAGGGAACTGGTGCCAACAAGCACAAGACATGGAATACAAGATGTCGGGTTTGCATCGAGCATTTGCCGGCCTGGTCGGCAGTGCGACGTTTCCACACGGGGCAATCTCGCTGTGGAATCGAGAATTCCTCGTGGCTATCTTCTACCACCATCCAGGCTTTTCTGTCTCAGAAGATTGGTTCTTTGGCCATAGCTGCCGCAGGCTCGGAGGGCGCATCAAAATGTGCTCGGCGGTTTTTGTGGAGACAGAAACACCACCAACTGTCTTTTTCAGCGGTGGAGGCAGTCGTGGCGGCTTTGGAGAGATGACAGTTTTTAAACAAAGATTCAAAAGGTGGAACTTTTTCTTCATTGTTAGCATCTGGTATAACATGGATTACATTCTGCGGAGTTGGAATCTTGGTTGGTGGGAAATTGGTGCCAAGATCTATGTCTTCCAGGAGGTACGTTGAGGTTCTGCACACTACCTTCCCAGTACGTGCTCACAGTTAGTCATAGGTGTACGAGACATTATTTTACCTTCTTGCCCCATTCATGTTGCCAATATCTGTGGCCATACGGCCGGCGTTCTGGGGCTATACTCTTGCAGCCACAGTGGGGTTGTACTTTATCAATGTCATTATCATGAATGAAGTCCACCTGCGCCTCAAGAAGGAAAGAGTATCGTGGAAGGTGCTAGGCGTTTACTATGTAAGTCATTTTTCAGTAAATTCTGTTCCATGATGAGAAGGAAATTTTCCACGGATGCTAATCAGGTAATTAGACCTTATACAAGATCCTGCTCACGGTTGTCAATGTTGTGAGTTGTTACTGGTCCCTTTGCAAGTATGCCCGCTACTTCGCAAGACGACATCCAAAGGTTGTAGAGGACGAGAAAGCTGTGGAAATAGTCCTTCGACTAGAAGAAACTGCTAGGTCTAGGATTACGAATAACCCAGATGCCCCTATGTCCCAGGGTCGCAGGATGACAGTTACTGCAATTCCAACAATAGTTCCAGCGAGTCAAGAGGGTATATAGTTGCTCTAATAAGTTTTTATTCAAGAGCCAAGCAATAATTAAATCTGTATCTCTTCTTCACAGAGTTATTCTATAACATGAGTTGGCCAAGCTCAGCTTCATGAAGACGAGTAGCCCACTACAACAACGGATAGTACATAACAAGGGCATATGTTCGCTTCCGGGGGGAATCAAGATCAAATGAATACTTGAAAGGTAATAATAGTAAGCTGCAGTTCACAAAAATACCTCACAGCATCATTGGTTCAGTGCTGCCCCTCAATCCCGTTAAGAGGCCACAGAGGTTAGCAGCTTGTCACGGTAGTCACGATGAGCAATTTTATTGTATATAGGATTGTATTAATTTACTGACAAATGATGAATTAGTCCAAGTATATCTCCTCCGCCCATGAAGCCCATGAAGGTGGGAAGTTCTCGTCCCCGGAGCAGTGGGTAACCACCAAGGAATTCTTCCGACTTTGAGGTCCCAGAATCACACTGCCCAGTGGGTCAATGACCCTAGCACTGAAAGCGCCAGGACCTCCATAGTTGAGCCACAAAAAACGAAATGGAATTGGCTTGCCAGTATTCGCCTTTGTGACGTCGAAGTAATACGTATATGGGTCAGACTCGTCAGGGGGCCAGAAGCGACTAATCGAAGGATTAGTTGGGCTCCACCCTGAAATGGCCCGGTCTCCAATCCAGGCGTAGAGTGCGTTGTCTGCAGTTTCAAGCCAGATGGTATAAAGACCAGCCACAGTAGGCAAAAAGTAGCCGCGATGATCGATGATGCTACGGCTCATTTCCGAATTTGCAGGCCCGGTATTGCCGTAGATGTTGACGGCAGCAAGCCAGTCATCCTCCCATTGCACTATCGCGCCCAGAGAACCAGTAACTCCAGTCACGTTTGGCTCTATTCCCCCAAATTGGAGCCCGAAATCGACTTGGTCATGTCCATTATCAAGAGCCTCCACGAGATTCCGAAAACGGGCAGAGTCCGCGTCCAAGGCGTAGATAGCATATTCAACACCCTGTGTACAGGAAGCCTCGAGTATATTCGTGGTCGCCGACTGTGTAGTAACAGTCGTGGTAGCTGATACAGTAGTTACAGCAATGGATGGGCCAACAATTTCGCTGAAGCATTGACAAGCACTCCAGTATTCCGATATGTCCACACAAGCCGAAGCATACTCGGGTTTGTCGCCGGTTACGATGCTTGAAATCTTAGTAGGTGATGAATCCTCTGTAGTCTTGCTATAAGCATTACTGGTGGTACGCTTCGTCACAGTGGAAACGCTTAGATACAGTTAGCAATAATATTTGCATTGATGTAGAGAGGCCATACGTTGGCGTAATTGTTGTTGCGGCGGCGATAAATGACGAGCACAATGATAGGCGAGCACCTAAGTCTGGATTTGCTCTGGCCGTGCCTGCTACCGCCCGACCACAGTTGTTCTGACAGATGTCAGCAAAGGCTATGCCAGCAAGACAAGCCAGAGTAGTGGTGTATCTCATGTCAACGATCAATTGGCAGGACTTGAGAGCAGCGGCAGATCTTGGAAATGCCACGGAGTTGAGGGGAAATGCCACATTTATAATTCAAGCAGACCACTCAGGGTTATGGTATCCTTCGGGAACTATTGCTCATAATGGCACCTTGTCAATCAATTTGATTGTCTCGTGACTCGAGAATGTTGCGTTCGTAAGCGCAAGTCTCAGCTCACACTTGCTTGTCCAAAGTGCCATTTATAATCTAACCATCTTAAACATTAGAAGCAATTCCGGTCTTGTGACTGGGTGCGATTCCCTGAAGGATCTCACTTAGTCTCACAACATTCCATTCAGTTCTCATCTAAGCTTTTGTGGGACACTGCTACCGTCATCCATGATGGACATCTCATCCTCATTTTGGCATTAATCAGATATCTTTCTCAAGCGAGATATCCTAACCAGCACGACATTCCTTGCATCCAGCATATGTTCGCCCCCCCCTCCCCCATCTTTCTGGGAAGTTCCAATTTAGATAGTTGAGGAATTTATTTTTCAGCTCTGCTGTTTCAGGGAGACAGCAAGACAAGCATGAAACATCCTCATTCCGTAAACGGCTTCAATCAGAAAACGCCACAAAGCGTAGGTATATAGAGTATTTAAGCTTCGAGTGGTGGAAACTTTCCTTAGCCGTTGGGCCTGGACGTCACTTTAGCTAGTTTTAGAACAATCCAAGATGTCCTCGGAACGTGCAGAGGAATTTCTTTCCCAACGAAGAGACAGATAACTTGTCCCATGTGCAGACCACGATCACAACGGAGCCTGCAAACGTTCATCGATCCTATTGTACAAGGTTTCTAGAGGCGGCAGTGGGGCCGATGTGCTCACTTAGATCGTCCATTTTCACAACACATCAGCACCACCATCTAGGCATACAATCGATAACTCTAATCTTTTATAGGATTTTAAACAACCATGAATGCAAGGGCAAATTAACCAATAAGTAAATGCCGTCTAACATCATATCACCTACAGCCTCTGAACTAGAAATAGGAAAAATGTCATTGTCAAAGCACTGCTGTGAGATGACAGGGTGAAGAAAGTTCAGGCGTCGTTTCGTGTTGTGATTACTACATGCCACGTCACCTATTCCCCAAACTAAAATGATGATTCTACAACTATCGTCCTGCTGTGGACCAGGATTTTTCTGCTACCTCTTCCACGCAATTGAGGAGTCAACACATTGTTCCAGGACTAATTCAAGTACCGCCTATGTGTTAGTTTGTCATCATGATAGAAACGCTGCGCGATTTGTAAGGTTTAAGCACTTATGTTCACCAAGAAGTCACAATAGTAATTGCGCATGGCAAATCTATCGAATTAATAAGCTTAATCCAAGTTGTCGAACGCCATAAATAGGAGCAACACAACTATTTCCAAACCAGCCAGGAAACGAGAATAATCTTTTCAACAATGCCTCCATTGTCGCTCTCACGGTGGCTTTGCCGACGGCAGGCTTGCTGCATGATGTCGCCTGTACTAGAAGAGTCTAGGCGAAATGCTAGACCTTAACACAATTGGGTGGCAGCCACCCATCTCAGGTTCAGGCAGCAGTAAATATTCCCCGCAATTTAAAACATGGTAGAATTGAGCAGAGAGTAGACAATCGTGATTCAAGATTCTACAATAACATGTAGTTGTCCTGAACTTTAAAACATGCTTGATGTCCTTCCCGTGGAAGCAATCTCCTGGAAAGTGAGATCCGGCTTCTATACTAGCGACGAAATTGTGGAAGAAGTCGTCTACAATGTCTCGCACGAGTTTCCCGGTTTGCCTGAGAAAGAAGTGAGACGAGCAGTCCGATGCCACGTCGCCGCCGAGTGGGCAACCCAGCTGGAAAGACAGAGGTCGTGGCCTGCTACAATCACGTCATCTGACAAGGTTCTGAAGGCCTTCGACTCGCTGGAGCGCAATCATAAAATTTTGGCACGCCTGAATTTCACTTGCTGCCAGACTTGCGGCATCGAGGAATTGCAGGAAGAATCGGAGGATGATTCACATGGCTATGTCTTCTTCCATCATCAGGACACTGAGAATGTCGTCAGTACTGGCAACCTCCATCTTTGCTTTGGATCTTTTACAAAATCGGAGCGCAAAAACCAGCAAGTTGGCAACACCATTGTCAAATCACTGAGGCGAGCTGGTTTGGGGGTAGAATGGGCGGGAGACACGGACAGGAGAATAGTTGTACGTTGTGGAGAATGGAGGAGAAAACTTCGAGAGGACGAGGAGGTGGAAGATATCGAAGATGATAATTTTGATCCTGATGATATATCTAGCCTTGAGAGCGATGCAGACACAGAGCCTGACACATACTCCGACCTTAACATGGACGCGGAGGTGAACTTGTTATAACAATTAAATCTGTCTCTTATTCATTTGGAATTTGAGCCTATGATGGATTCATGAAAGCAAGCGGACATCCGATGGGCGACCGACCCTCTTATATGGCAGTCGCACATGAGCGCGAAAGGCAGAATTGCCTGTAGCCATTCCTTCTTGAGGGCGACGCTGAAAGAAACATGAAGCAACAACGGTTCCAAACAACGTTTACAGACCAACTCATTATATCAGACTTTGAGGGCTGATCAGTGCCGTCCCGTTCTGAGAACACTGGTATGGATCGATACAAACGCCACCATCGCAGCAGCTGCCCGTGAGACAAACAAATTTTGGGTAGCCAGGTTTTGCGCAGTCAGTATCCGACTGGCATCCGCTCACGAAGTTCTCGCACTCGGTATAGCCAAATGCTACTGCTGCTCCGGAGGCTGTTTGACCACAGACGCAGCCAGTGCCGTCGATGAACGCATCAACTGGGTATGCACATGTCTGCCCGTCATCGCCACTTCCAGGGTCAGCCACGTGGCCGCTCGGGCAGCAAGCAATGCTTGATGGATCTTGTATTGTCAAATTCAGTGGCCTTGTTGCCTCCAGCGCCCAGTTCAGCCTCGCTAGAGCGTCGAAGCCAGTGGCGCCGGCGTAGAGACTCATCTTCAGAGGAAGCTCCCCACTGTGGATGCCCTCACAGATATCGTCCTCAAAACTCCGATATGTGTTGTACACGTTGAGGTACCGGCTCAGGCCGTTCTCGCTACCGGATGGTGACATCATTCTCGCGGAGAATAGTTGCTTAAGCATATACCAGAGACGCGCGTATCGTTCAATAGCCGCCTCTGCTTCCTTACGCTGTTGTCGGTTGAGACCGAGGTTATATAATTCTGCCCGGATCGCTTCAGAACTAACAAAATGAAACCCCACCAGATCGAGTGTGGTAATAGCGGTGGGTAGATCTGGACAAGCGCCGCCGAAAGGATCTTTGAGGAGAAAATCCTGGATGTCGTGCTTGATGGCCAATTTACATTGCATATTGTTCGATTCAGACCCCGGGAACGTGCAATCGAAGTCCCATCGGCCCGTCGCCTCATCTACAGTATTCATGGAACACTCAGATTTACCGACTTTCAGGTTCGGGTATTTCCTTATACCTTGCGTTACCGGTTGGCCGCATTGGTCTCTCAGATACAGCGTTTGCTTGAAATCGATGTCTTCCATGCGTTTTGTGCGTCCGCCCGTTGAGCACTGTACTCCAGAGGCGTCTGCCAATTGTTCGTAGATGTCCTCGGCTGTGATGGAAACGTCGTAGTGACAGTTTTGGGTTGAGAAGTGTATACCAGTGGTGTCGAGCAGCATGGCGTGCCCAGTTTCGTCCACTATAGCGACACGGTCCTTGTCTGAAACGTCTACTACATATGTGCCCTCGTCAGAATCTCTGACCGTCATGTACAACGGATCAATCCCCTGACTCTCGAACTCAATTGACTCCACATAAGGATATGGCATTGTAGCATTCGCTTCCCTCAGTTTGGCGTTTTGTAACAGGGCACGCCTTGTTGTGTCTCCTTCTGGATCAGTAGGGCCATGGTAGCAAGACTCTTCCGCTACGTATGCCGTCCGAGTGACTTTGGTGAAGCTTTCGGGTGTTGGACTTGTGGGTATCCCTGTAACTTCCCCGGTTATTTTCGTCGAATTAAACCCGGTTGGGGTAAGAAACGTGGGTGAGGCGATGGTAGTGGTCAAGGCGATGCTCGTATTCGAAGCTCGCGAATTTGTCCCAGACACTACAGGTGTCCTAGAAAAGCTGAAGAAGGTTGAGTTCAAGGCTGCTCCTGTAGTCCCAGGTATCGAGCTTCCAGTCTTGGTTGAATTACTCGGGAAGGATGTTCCTCGGGAGACCATGCTAGAGAGCGTTCCTGTACCGGCCCCTATGCCGGTGGTCAAAATGCCTTCCGTGCTGCGACCTCCGGTTGGCAGGATGATCGTCTCATCAAAGCTTGATGCAGATTTCATGTAGGAAAGTGTGGAGGCTAGAACGGTAGAGGTCGCTGGCGGTCGACCGGGTCTTCGTGCTCTTGACCTAGTTGAAATTGAAGAGCTCGTTTCAGAGGTTTGGCCCTTGGATATCGAGGTTTCTGTTGCCGTGAAGCTGCTAAGCACACACGCGCACTACATCTTGCGTCAATTTGAAGACCAGTGCCATCGGTTCCCTGAGGCCAAGAAGAGGGGGCTTACCTGAGAAGACAGCTCACGCAGCTCAAAAGTCGTGAATTGCGTCGGCGTCGCCAAAGTGCGGCAATTGGTATTGAGCATGCTAGAGCAGAATCGCCGTCCGCTCTTCAGCAGAGAAGAGTAGAGCTCATCTTCGGTGCATGCTGGCGAGTCATACGCCTCTACCTCGCCCCAAAAAAGGTGAATGAACAAAAAGATGAGGATGAACCACATTTTGGCAGTTCTCAACAGATTGGAGACCAGCAGTCAAATAGACAAGATACAAATTCGGACCAAAAATCTCGTAAAATAAATGCCGAGAGCACAAGTTTCGTCTTGAGTGTTTCTGGGTAAGTATATATACCAAGCATTTTCCCTTCAGGTCACCTTCTGTTCAAAATGTCAATTGCGCGTTGCATTTGGTCTATGTGCCACCAAGCTATGGACAATGGGTGAAGTATCTGACACCAAGATACTGGTCAACACGAGAGGCAAATAACCGAACACCATCAAGGTATTTGGTACTACGAGTATCGTGTTCGAAATACATCACTTGGTCACGATAGTCGTGTCGCATATATCGCCTCAGATTTCCTTCAGAGGGAAACATAGGCGCGGTCTGGGAGTCTCGATTCTCCAGGCCAATGAAGGCCTGCCTCGATTTGTCTCAAACGCTGGGCAAGGGTGCCACGTGTGTAGCTTCACAACCGAGAATAGCACTAGATTGTTATTAAGGTCGAGATAGGAGCATCTCTGTGCTGCCTGGGAAGCTCTTCACTCGCGTAAGTACTCGCGTAAGTTCGGACACATTCTTGCTTGAATTGGAGGGCAGCCAAGACCCTTTTCAGTCAATCATTAAGGCTCTAATCAAGCTTTATCTTCAATTCCCAATCTCATGAAAGCACTTCAGCCATGTCTCATTCATGCCATGATCATACACGATGCCAGTCCGACTCCTCTCATCATATCCCATACCCAGACGTTACGTGCCATACAATGACAATGCAAAAAGACCCTAAATCATGTCCTGCTCGCCAATACTAGCTTTCACCTCAATGCCAGGGTTGCCTGTTGGCCCCCGTTGGGTGCCCTCTGCTGCCCTTGCTGTCTCACAATATAATCCTTGTTCTCGATAGTGACGCTCTTTGTCATGTGATTGACCTTATACACGCCCACGAGGCGGGCGGCAAGCTCAAACATGTTGTTTCGTAGCGAAATGACAATGAATTGGGCGTTTTTGGTTCGCTCCTTGATGTAATTGGCGACAATCGACACCTGGGAAGAGTGTTGTTAGTAAACATGGCGACAAGCGAAGTGTCAGATCCGAGGTGAAAACATAAAAACAGTATGCTTGTGCCAACCAATTCACGTCAATGAGGGATTGAAGGTAGAAAACTCACATTCCGGAAGTCGAGAGCAGCGTCAATCTCGTCCATGACATACAAAGGTGTCGGTTTGTAGTGATGTAGCGCAAAGACCAGAGCCAAACTACTAAGCGTCTTTTCACCACCAGACAAATTGCTGATATTCTTCCAGCTCTTCTTCGGTGGCATCACACTGAACAAAATGCCCTCGCTGAAGGGATCAAGGCTGTCGACTAGCTCCAGCTCGGCGTTGCCGCCCATAGTGATCATCTGATACATCTCTTTCAGGCGGAGTGAGATGGCGCTGAAACCCTCCATGAAGCCCTCAAGTCGAAGTCGGCGTAGGTCGTCGCACCGCTTCTTGGCTGCGTCACGTTGGCTGATGGCTGTTTGCAGGTCAGATGACCGAGCGGCGTGCTCCTCAACGCGGCGGCGGTACTCGGCTAGGACGCCCAAATCCACGTTGACGTTTTGTGTCTTCTCTTCAAGGGTAGCAATCTCGGCCTTCAGTTTCTCCTTGTTCATGTCAGCGAGCTCATCAGGGGTATACCTCGGGAACTCGTGGGCCTGGGCAGTTCGTGGTCGTTCACGTGCGCCATCCTCCTCTTCCTCGCCAGAGGCATCGGCCATCTGACTGTCCTCAGCTGGTGCGTCCGTCATGTCGACATCGTCAACTTCAGCGATGGGCTCTTCGACATTCTCTGCCTTCACGGACTGCGAGCCAGAGCCACCAACCAGCTCGTCAAGATTTTGAAGTACAAGCTTGGAGAGCTTGTCATCCCAATGGCGCAGACGTCGCTGGTTCTCAACCAATGTCTTCTGGTTCTCCTCCAGCTTGTTGCGCATCTCAATCTCCGCCGCTCTGGTTTCATTCAGCTCGGCGGTTTTCTCGTCCAGCTCGGTCTTAACAGCCTTTAGCTCCTTCTTACGCGCTGCCAACCCCTGCTCAGCTTCTTGAACCAGGTTTTGGAGTTCTTGGGCCTTCTCATCCTGGTTATTGATGTCGCTCTCGAGCTGCTGGAGATCACGGGCGGCCACATCCAGCTCTTTCGTTGCCTTTGCGTGATCCTTCTCAAGCTTGGCTTTTTGTTTTTCAGCCTTCGCCCTGCGGACTTCAGCATTGGAGATCTCCTCGCTATGCGAGGATATGGATTCCTTGAGAGCATCGACCTTGGCTCGCTGAGCCCGGAGCCTTTCGCCACCCACCTCCATGATCCTAAGCTGCAGTGCCTTGATCTCATCCTCAACACTTGATGTTTCCCCGCGAATTTTCTCAACCTCCTTGTTGAGCTTCGCAATCTCCTTCTGCAGTGTAGCTATACGGCTACTCTCGGATGCAGAGGGTTGGTTCTCAGCACTGACCTCTTTGATGCGTCTTTGCACATCCGTAAGGTTTCGTGATGCACTGTCGACCTCGAGGCCAAGCTTCTGCATCTTCGTCTCAAGCTGCGGAATTTGCTGTTTGAGTTCATTCATACGAGTTTCACATTCTCGCTGATACTCATACAGCTCCTGGAGCTTTGACTCCCAATTATCGCGATCCTCCTCGAGCTTAGCAACCTGCTCTTTGCTTGTCTCGGCGACTAGCTTGGACGACATGAGTCCCTTCTTGACGGTCGTTCCTCCACCAGACATCGTACCAGACTTGTCGATCAGTGCGCCATCAAGGGTAACAACACGCCATCTCTTAGCACCGTAGGCGATGCGATTGGCTTGAGCCAAGTCAGTCGCAACGAGCGTGTCCTGCATAGCATGATAGAAAGCAGGGCGGAATCGATCCTCCTTTGCTTTGACAAGGTCGAAAAGCCTAGGGGCATTTTCAGGTGTCTGAATAGGCGCCAGATCCCGCGCGCGTAGTTTGTCCAAGCATATGAAGTTTGCACGTCCAAGATTGTTCTTTCGTAAATATTCGATGCACTGCTGGCCAGCCTCAACTGTGTCCGTGACGAAATTGTCAAGTGCACCGCAAGCTGTGGAGACGGCGATATCGTACCTCTGATCAATGGTGCCGAGGTTGCCCAGACGCCCATGGAATCCATCGATGCGACCAGACTCCTTCATGCGCAATAGCGCTGCGAGGACATTCCCCCGCGTCTGCGTATTAGCCAGACTTGAGCGAGCCTCGTCGGCCTTTTGTCGAGCGTTGGAAATCTTGTTCTTGATCTTCGGTTCTTGCTCCGCAAGGACTTGGAGTTCGGACTTCATCCTTGCGGATTCCTCAAGCAGCTCCGCACGCTCAGCCTCGCAAGCCTTGAGCTCTTTGCGTTTAGCAACCTTGCCCTCTTCTATAGCAGTTATCTTCGCTTCCAACTCCTCCAGTGCAACGGCACCTGCGTTGGCCTTTTCCTGCAGGATATTCATCTCGTGCTCAGCAACGGCAATGGCGGATTGTTTTTGGTTGATCTTTTCCATCCAGGGCTCCAGCGATTTCTGCTTAGCTGCAATTTGATCGGAAAATGCCTGTGTCTTGCCCTTCAAGCCGTCACGAATGGTAGCAAGTTCAGCTTCCTCCTCTTTGACATTCTCTTCCAGAGACACAATTTCTTGAGATCTGGTGTCAATGTCCTCAGCACACTCCTGGATGGTGTTCTCGGCTTCTTGTGCTGACTTTTCGGCGTTGTCAATCGTCTTCTCAAGCTTCTTCCTTTTATCTTCCAAGAACTTTCTCTTCTCGTCGAATTTGACACGCTCTTGCTCGAACTTGGACATTTCTTTCACCAGACCTTGTGTGTGCTTCTCTTGCGACTCGAATTCCTTGGTTCCTTTGGTGTATTGCTTCTCGAGGTCCTTGATGATTTGTTCGCCACCGTGGTGCTTCTCAAGTTCTGCGTCAAGCTCTGCTTGCATCTGGTTGATTGCTTCTTCGGTTACTGCTAGATTATTGTTGCACTCCTGCAGAAAGACCTGGTAGAGGGCTGATTGTTTCATGGCCAGTTCATTTTCGTCTCGGACATAAGCAAGAGCCTTGTCCTTCTTGTCCTCGAGGCCGTTCTTCTCCTTTTCGACATGTTGAACACGCCCACTCTTCTCCATACAAATGTCGTTCAAGGTTTCAACCTCTGTAGCAGCCTCTTCAATGGGTGTCTTGTACCTTGAAGTGCCGATGATGTCCTCTAAATATTCAAGGAGACCATCCTCGTGTTCATTGCCGGCCTTCGGCTTCATCTGGGCAATTGACTCAACTTCGCCTTGGAGAATGAGGAATCGTTTGTGGTCCAAGTCGACACCGCGATCGCGCAAAAGGGTCGTCACGGTGGTGAAATTCGACTCCTTGTTGTTGATGTAATATTTGCTCGAGTTGTTGCGGAAAGCTTTTCGAGAAATGACAATATCAGAGTCGGGAATGACCTCGTGGCCACCACCAGGCTAGGGCTAGTTAGCATATCAAAATCTTGTGACTCGCGCCGGGTGTCTCATTACCAAATCCATCACTTCTTGGAAGTGCACCGCTACTTCACAAAATTCGAGGTTGGGGTATTGCGCCGAATTGTGAATCAAAGCAGATATCTTTCCTTGCCGCATCTTACTGGCTCGGAAGCCAAAGACGAATAGTAGCGAGTCGATAACATTTGACTTTCCAGAACCGTTGGGTCCCACAACCGATGAGAACGAAGCGTGAAAAGGGCCAACTTCCTGGCGGCCGGCATAACTCTTGAAGTTGTTGAGGATGAGGTACGTTAGTACAATGCGTGGCTTCGGTCCAGTGTCCTCCACGATTGGTGCAGGCATAGTGCGGGACTTGAGCATGATATCCATGGGCCGCTCAAGCAAAGTGTCCATTGGCTTGATTGGCTTGATAGTAGCCTGCGTGTCGTCTGCGTTACTGGTGTTCAAGCTTGCCGCTGTTATATCAGCAAGAGGCGAGCCATGTATCTGCGAAGCGTTCGGCGAGACTGAAGGCTTGGGAGTCGGAGGAGCCAGATCCGGTGCTTCAGCCAGCGATGCCCGCGGTGCGGCACTCTTGCGCTTTCGTGGAGATGCCTTTTTCGCAGCTACTTCGGGCTCGATCTGAGTGCTCTGGTCCGCTTCCAATATCTCGCTTGGTTCAGCAGGCGCAACATTCTTCCTTGGGCGTCCACGCCCCCGAGGAGCAACTGCGGGAGCGGGCGGTGTGGACGCCGCTGCTACTGATCGTCGCGTGGTCCTCGTCTGTCGTTTAGGGCTCTTTGCAGGCTGTGGTGTAAAATCCTCTTCATCGTCGTCGCGAACCTTGGTGGTATTGGAGATGTCATCTTCATCATCAGAGTCAATCACGGCAGTGCGCCGAGTAGCGCGTCGTGTAGGGCGCGTGGGGGATGAAGCCGACATTATGGCTGGGTATCTGTACTGGGCTTTGGGTTAATCAAGAAAGGAACGACCATGAGAAAGGCCGTGGCCGACGCAAACAAGCATATGAGTCGCGGAGATATGCCTGCGAAAAACAATGAGGGCGGGTTGTTTGTGAGTGTATCGTCGAAGAAAGCGGTGGGTTAAAGTGGTTGCGCCCCGCGTTTGTTTGGAAATATCCCAAAAGGGACAGGGCTTTGTAAACAAATGCAAAGAGCACGGGAAAAATACGTACAGGACCCACCCAAAACGAGGGGTCGTGGCCGTAAACCAAAGTATCAATACAGGTAGCGGCACGTGACCTCGCGATGGAAATTGTTTGGGTTCTTGCACCACCTGGTTGCTGTGCCGTGTTGCGCCGTCATCGCTTCAGAGCTAGCCAACATTTGCCTTTGCCCTTCAGGCGCCAGCCCAGCAGTTCGTCGGACCGGAAGAATACCAGCATTGCGACAAGATGTTTGACCTGACGAATTACGAAAACGTCTTTCCGGCGGGCTTCCAGGTACCGTACGACCGCAAGTTTGTTCACGAGATTGAAGGCTACCGCAAGACCTTTGAGGGCGTCCTCTTTATTGATCGTGTGTTGACGGCCCTGGGCATTTCTAAGAGTTTGTCACCATGGAAATAAGCTTCTTTTGCCTCCAACAACTAATGATCGTCCATAGGTAAAGCCTATCCCCCCAAGAACGAAGCTGCGCTGCGTCCGCTCCATCAGCAAATATGCGAAACCAACATGTCGATGCATCACAAGCTATCTCTCTTCTACTACATCCTCCTCGATTTTCCCGCCGCCAATGACAGGTCGACGCCATCTGAGACATTCGCTGTCGAATCTGGGGTTCCTCTGAACTACCAGATCTTTATGAAGGGTCTGTGGTACATGGACCGCCATGATTTCCCCGTCAGTTCTGCACCTCTCAGTTTGACGTAGCTTGTTTGCTGATCTCATCATAGAAAGCTCTCGAGCACATCGCATACCCATCACTAATCCCCGACTTTGCCGACGACATCATCACAATTCTTGTTCGTCATGCCCAAGATAACGACTACAGTCTTGCTCTATCGTACTTCAACACCGTACAGCCGATTCTCAAGACTGCCACGGCGCTGGAATACCTCTTTGATGCCATCGCCCAAACAAGCGTTACAGAAGCGATCCTCTTTTCTCGTACCCATCCCGAACACACACGAGAAGTCCTCTTCCGACGGTTGATCGCCGGGGTCCTAAGTATCGATCACTCAGCTGAAACATCAAGTCATCTGAGCGATTTGGCATTTTACCCATTTGATAATGTGGAAGAGGCTTGGTTCGTCGAGTATTTGTCGACAGGTGATGGCCACTCTTTGAAGCGATCCAAGGACGTGCTACTGATCCGCAGAATTGCGGCCGACGACTTCGACGAAGCAACGAAACAAAGGGTCGGCAGTCAATGGGCATCAATCATTCAAGGCATCAAAGGTGGTATTGACGGTCAGATTGGATAGATGAGAGAGTTGCGGTGCGACATACAACACACACCGTCTAGGTGGTGTCTGATTTGTGGTCTAAGCATAGCGTGGCGTTTAGGCAATGAATGTTCCGGTGCCGATTAAAGGCTCCCAACAAAGATCATCAACACCGAATTTCCTACTTGTAGTAGTTCATTTTGTATTTCAGAAGTCCTCAAGACTTATCGCAGGGGGCTCATAGATCGGTAGGAAACATCAAATGTTCATGAAATCAGGACCCGAAATGTCACATCCCACGCACATACCTACCCTATATCTACTTGTCATGCTGTAGACAGTCGATTCCGATTAGAAGCAATTAAATTCCCGTGTATCCGATCGACGATTGCCGCCAACCGCTTCGTTCCAATAAAATGAAATATGATTATATGTTGCCGAAGCATGTCAAGGGTTACGGATAGGGTTGCACCCATTGCTGGCCCAGAACAATTTGATGACTGCAGCGAAACACTGGCCGCCAGACCCTTGCTGTCCACTTGTGCCGATTGACACAGCTTTGACTTCAGATCGAGGTCGAAAACATCCAATGATGGACCTTGGCCGCCTGCAGCTTTTCACGTGGGATTTGGCCCGACGTCGTCAATCCAAGTCCTTAACACCGCCAGCCGCAGGCTGTGTGCAGGGGTTGCTGCATATTTCTTGAGTCCGCATCGGCGTTTACAGGTGGAGCATCACACCGTCAAGCGCCTCGAAGTTGCTGCCAACGAGGACGACGGCTGGTGATTTGAAGAGAGCCCAATGGACAAGGCTCACGCTCCTGCATAGTCTCGTCCTGTGGCGAAAAATGACAGCGCGGTGAAGCGATGCGTGATTGATAGGCTGTTGGTTTGGCGGTGAGAACGATCAACGTCAAGTGTTTCTAGAAAGATGATGCCTGGTTGAGTCTCAAGTGCCGACAGAAGCATCAGGTGGCTAACAGCGAACGCGGTCTATCACTCAATATATCGTCAACACGTACTACTGCACACTGATCGGCCGACGGGCTGTAATGCCAGACGACCCTGTCCGACCGGCGCTTCCCTGTAAGGATCCAGAATCTCACAGTAGGAGGAGACTTTTGGCCGATAAGTTACCCTGTCTCTTTCCATCGATCCCTGTCTCGTTCTGCCAGTGATTGATAAGGTTGATGGCGCCCTTGTTGATGGACTGTGTGCCTCATGTGCGCGCCTAACGCATCTGGGTAACCCCAGATAATCCTTGCGGTCCCATAGTCTTAAAGTATTGACTGGGGACCATGCTGCATGTGGCCGCATCCTGGCTGCATCGCAGCCTCTCATGCTTCCCAGCTCCATTGTTGTCTCGGCAAAGCCTCAAGCCTCCATCCCTAGACTACCAGTGACTTCTCCTCTCGCTGATTATGCCCATTGTTCCTGCTTGTAATATATACCCCACCCCGTGAGCAGAGAAGACTGTGGTCTATCATTCCGCCTCGTGGCAGCCACAATATGTCTACATTGAAAGAATTGCGGATTTGGTACGCGCTGACAAGGCTGGCTGGTTATATATGAGCATGCGGCTCTACAGAGAGTAGCTAGACTATACATCTGAAAATGTCTCCGAAATCCAGAATCATTAAGTCAAGGTAGTTCGCTGCACTGCTTGGCACCTGCGTCTTGCGAAGCGAGCTGTGAGCCCCTACTCTGACAACTTGCCATACCCGCATGCTTACTCCCAGGAATTCCACCATTATGTGGAGCCATTCAAATAGCCTTGACAGGCTTAATTCCGCGATCAATCCCTCCCATTTGGAAACAGAAGAGCAGGCAGGCAGATGGCAAGGGCTGGGCGTGTAATGTTGATGCCCAATGCAACTGGCTGGACAGCCACATCTTGATATTTCATGAAAATTAAGTTGAAATTAATTTCACGTCGATCCTAGTTACCGGAACTAAAGTGTGAATCTTGTTTGATGCGGGCGTATGAATACGGAGACTTAACACACTGCCGCATCCTTATCCCCGACGGCCAGGTTTATTGTGCGGATCTGATCAAGCTTGTTGTAACATGCGAGCTGTGATGGGCGGGCTTGGCCTCTACTCCGGGAAAGACTCTCCACTGTCACGATTTCAAAAGCTCAGATAGGGTGACATTGTCAGCAGACGAACACAACGGACTAGTAGAACCCGGTAACAGGACGCTTCGTGCTTGTCAATGTGCAACCTTAAATGACTTACCAGACGTCTTGTCATAGTATAGTGTCATTGATGTTTTAGGGCGCGCTCGTGAGAGTTGTGGATGCAATAGACTGCAGACGACGACAGACGACGACTCGATGTGATGGCCGAAAAGGGCACATGGCCGAGGGTATCACAGGGCTGAGCAAGCGGTCACAGTACCTACCATCTTACCTTACCTTAGCTATACCACGAAGCTGGTGGCAGACGGCAATAAATGCAGTGGCACGTTACGAAACCCGTTGCTACCTTGAAGGAAGAATGCGTCGGGTCCGGGGCCTAGGAATCGGCCGTTACAGACATAGTGTCCGTTACAGTGTTGATACTATCATGCTGTGTCCCCCGATAAGCTTGGCGCACCGCTGCACCATTCACGATGAAGGGTTAGTACCTCCGACACCTTATCGGCCAAGGAAATGCACACTGTACGTCATTGTAGATTTGGTACGACATCACGGGCACTCTCACTCATTGTCTTCCCTCCCGCCCCTACCTTACAGCACAACAAAGTTTCCTACTTGTCACCATCTCATGGTTGCGCAGCTGCAAGCCGCCCTGTTCCGCCATGGCTGACCTCCGGCCGTCATCCGTGCATTTCGCTCGGCCTGATTCCCAGGCTTCAGGTCCACAAGAGGTGGCCAGCACGGCTCGGAACTGTCGCGTTCCTGCGGCACATGGGGCCAGATGGCCCCTTTCCACGGCCCAGCAACGTGCGGAAAGAATCCCTTCGCAGCTGTATTGTTCCATCATCTGATTCTCTCCAGGTCCGGACGAAGCCGTTGATGATGCAAGGGAGGAGCTGGGCAATGGGACGCACACCCACCCAACGGCCCACTCGCGGACAAACCCTGTCCACTTCAGCCCGCCTCGACCAGGATGTGGCACTGATCCCCTGCAGGTCCATGTAATCTGCTGTAAGTCAGTGGTATCCGGTGCCCGTCCGCTGATGGCTGCCCAGCACGATGACGCCGCCTCTTGTTGGCGACAGTCCACGGCCGCCATCCCTTGCCTGGTGCCGTTCGTCACAGCACTTCAATCCCGCTGAATCACTAGCATGCCTTGGCGGCTCCTCTCGGCCTCGACCCGATACGTTCCGCGATACACGCCTTCATTTTCCTTCAATTGTGATGGCACCGATACCCTGCCTGGCGTAGTGTAGTCACCTTATCCAGATTTCCAAGTGTGCGGGCTTCTTGCGCTTGTCTTTGTCTCCAAAACCCTTGCCCGCACCTGCCCCTCCCTGGGCATGTTCAAGCGAGGCAGCCCGGAAAGCAGCGCCCCTCTACTGCTTTCCTGACCAAAGGCGTATAACAGCCGAGGCAGCGCAATACCACGATGATCACAAAGCCAATGCTCCGAGTCCAAGTGTCCGAGTGCGGGAACAGCACGCCCTCACCGCTCTCATCGTTGCTCTTGTGCGCCAATCAGCTCGGTTTACCTGCATGCGAACACAGCAACCGTCTTTCTTCGTATACCACCGTCGTGTGTTGTACTTAAAGGGGAGGGCGGCGTGTTGTTGTTTCTCATACAGTCCTTGGTGGCTGTCTCGTACCTCGAAATCGACTCCTCGCGCACGTCTCCCTCTTTCCCGCCTGCCATTGGGTTTTTTCCCTCTTGATCATGGCCACTCTCTTCGTTGAAGCGACGTGGCTGAAGCCCTATCCCGTGCTGCTCGCTCTTCTTCTTGCAGCCCTCTGCTACTATCTCTACCTTGCAGCTCTTCCACACCCGCTGCCTGGTATACCTTACAACAAAGCAGCTGCAACTCGCTTGTTTGGCGATTTGGATGATGTTCGGAGAGCCAAGTATCGTCGAGCTTGGATATGGAATCATCCTCGAAGTCTGGGCTCTGTTGTGTCGCAAGCTTTCTTCGCCCCTCTACGGCTGAAAGGCCCAGTGGTGATTGTGACGGACTATCGTGAAGCCGTGGATATTTGCACACGCAGGCACAAGGAGTTTGATCGAAGCAATAAGAACAAAGAGATCGTGGGCCTCGTTGCTCCCAACTTCCACTTCACGATGAAGTCAAGCGACTCGCGATTCAAGGCCAACAGAGAACTTCTGAGAGATCTGATGACGCCAACATTTTTGCAAAAGGTGAGACAGCCCCTCTAGATCTGAACTTCGAATAGACGCATTGACAACTGAGACAGGTGTCCGCCCCACGAGTGTACCAGAGAGCATCATCACTAGTCGAGCTCTGGACACTAAAGATGCACAAAGGCCAGGGCCGGCCGTTTGTTGCTTCCGAAGATTTGTATTTGTCGGCCCTTGATACGATTTGCAGCGTGGCATTTGGCCTAGATGATGATAAGACGGCGTTGAAGCAGGAGATAAATCACCTTCGCATGTTCAATCCAGGCGTCTCGCGCAATGCCGATGAGCCAGTTGCTTTTCCTAATGCGCCTAAAGACCCTGAAATCGAGGCTTTATTGGACATTCCCGAAATGTTGGCGATTGCGCAAAAGAGCTTCATACCGGCAATAGCGCAGCACCTGGCCCTTCTCAACCCAGCTCACGCCCGTGGTTGGTGGTACCGCCGCTCTCTTATCAGACGTCAAACAGATAGCAGGTTGAAACAACTTGGCAATGTTTGCGAAATCGACGGGAAACAAGAGAGCGCTCTCGATCAACTACTTTTTCGCGAACATCAGATCGCGCAAAGACTCGGTCGTACCCCAAATTTTCACTCTGCTGTGATCCGAGACGAGGTATGATTGTTAGTTCATCCTACGGGCAAACGCCTAACGACTGATTCCGATTTAGTTACTTGGATTTCTCCTCGGGGGGCACGATACTAGTGCCGCTGTTCTCTCCTGGTGGGTGAAATATATGGCCAGCTACCAGCGGGTGCAGCATGAGCTCCGTGCCGCACTTCGTGAGAGCCATCCGGCCGCAGACAGGGAAGGCCGATGGCCAACTATGTTCGAGATCCATGCAGCTTCGATTCCTTATCTTGATGCTGTCATGGAAGAAACCTTACGTTGCGCCGCAGTTGCAACCATTATAGCCCGCACCGCGACCTGTGATACGCAGATTCTGGGCCACGCGATTCCCGAGGGCACAGATATCATGCTATTATTGGCAGGTCCTTCTTTCAAGGAACCTGCCCTTCCCGTGTCCGAGTCCTTGCGTACAAAAGGGTGTACGGAAGCCAAAGAACGTGTTCCCGCCTGGGGCGATGATGTTGAGATCTATCAGCCGGAGCGATGGCTAAGATGCGAATCAGATGCGGCGGCCGGCGCCAACAAGCAGATTTTCGACCCATATGCAGGTCCAAACATGGCATTTTCTAAGGGTCCTCGGCAGTGCTTCGGGAAGAAGCTGGCGTACATGCAATTAAGGACGCAAATGACGCTTCTAATCTGGAGTTTCAGATTCGATGTATTGGAGCAGGCGCTCAATGGCGATGAACTATTGGAGAAGATGATTAATACCCCTCAAGACTGCTATGTCAAGCTGTCAAGGGCCTGAAGCTTGCAATTGGATAAGCATTTTACAAATAAGTGCGACCCAGCGCAGCCCGCTAATTTACGATGGCCTTGTCGGAGTATTCGAAGGCATAGATACCGACTCGTCGTCCACCCGCCAAGCCAGCAACAAGCTGTTCAAGCATGTAGAGAATGAAGTTGGAGAACGATTCTATTCGACAGTTGCAGAAGAGACACCTAATACCAGAATGCACAATTGATCTGGTGTCACAGCGCCCTCGCTGGAGTCACGCTCCCTCCCAGCTCGGTCCTGACGAGCTCACTCCCTCCCCCATCACATATCTGGTGTCCTGCGTCACAAGATTGACACAGGACGTGTCAAAGCCATGTGGCCGCAATTAGAGAAGACTTTGGCTGTGTAATACGGCATTGACTCCTCCAGAACTGGTCATGTTCCGATCACGTAACAAAGAGGAATTCGAAAACCCCTCGCCTTAAAGCCGTGCATTGAGCTGATAGGTAGAATGTCAAGCCTTTTATAAATACAAAGTTGTACACTTGTGAGCGCCATGCTTGTTAGATGCCTGATTTACGTCCCCACAATGGATGCTAACATCTCACGTTTCCAGCTAGTATCAACTGACCTACGTGCTTGCTTATCTCACACGCAGCAAGTGATTTTGCTGTTGGCGAAGTATGGGCACACTTCGGCACAGTCGTTGGTCTTTGTTGATGAATGAAAGCATAACGAAGGTTGGGTTGGGTGTGCTGACAGTTTCGTGACCAAATCCTTCAGTGTTTAACCTGAACCCATCGATTGTGCGGGTTGGCCGTTATTACCACATCGCAATGTCCACCTTCCAATGCTATCCAGGTGTTGATGTCATCACTCAAGAATATGGCCAAATGGGAGCTTGTGTCTCTGTCGCGAAATACACAACTTGAAAGAGAGGAGGCCCGGATAATGGCGGTATTTGGGCCCCCTACCCAACACACCTTGGAGAGAAGTTCAAGCTTTCCTACACAGATGTCAAGAGTTTTACAGGCACCCGATATTACATTGTGGGCGCTAACTGCATCATGGGGTCTTTGCCAGAGTTTGATCCATTCATATCTTCCCACTTCGAAACGTCGCTATTGCACGACAATAATGATAGCCAGAGCGGTTTAAACACGGCGTGGAATCACCGTGCCAGCCCACTTTCTTTCACCGGTATCGTGCTGTCAAAGTTTGACTCAGTCCACCGAAACTCGGCTAGACCACGACGAAACAATCACAAATATATCCGAGCTACGGCTCACCGAGGGCCTAATCTATACAAAATTAATGGCTGGTACTACCTGCTTGTTGCTGAGGGCGGCATAACGTATGATTACACCTGCACGTTATTTCGCTCTCGAGATATTGCCGACACATACGAAACGTATCCGATCAAGTCCATCCTCACTTGAAAGACGCTCCATTCGCGGCATTGCAACGAGCTGGTCATTTAAACATCACGCACAGCCTAGGCAACAAACCATACTCGGTGCATCTCATAGGCCGCCCGATGAAACAGCAAAGGAGACATGTGCTAAGTCGTGAGACGGGCGTACGGGAGTATCATTGCTGAGGACCAATGGCTCCAGGTGAAGAATGGACCTGGTCTTTCCCTGCACGTAGAATCGTCAGACATTGGGACGGGACGAGGGTGCGTATTGAAGGAGCAACATGACTTTGCACGCCCGAGAGGGAATGAATTTTCATGATATCTGAGAATGATGGCAAGCTTACGTTGTTAGAAGGGAAGAAAGCATCGAGTCGTGGTGGGAGCAAGCCCTGCTTACCTGGCACTAGACACATTTCATACGATGCTGAAACCGTCCTTGGCTTTTCGCCCGAGGTGAGCGTGAAAATTCTGGCTTGACGGCATACGATATAAGCCTCAACTTCTTTTACTTGAACACGACAGCGCACTCAATAGGTAGCGCGGACTGCTAATCATTGGCTTCGAGGTCAACGTGCCCCCACGGCAGACCTAAGAAGCCGGATCACCCGTGCAAATGCCAAACGAGGACAAAGTTCGGCTTGTCTTCAGTATTGCATTTCAGCTATGAACTCGAGGGAGAAGAGTTGCAAAATACTGGCCTGGCGTTTGACGACTCTGTCTGGCCAGACAATGTGGAGGTCAAAATGAAAGCGGCAGCTTCACAGGCGCATTCACAAGCATGACAGCTTCGGATCTCAGGGCAACTGCACGCACCGCCAAACTCGACTAACTCCTCTACTGGCGGGTAAAAAGATAAGCTAGACCGCTACGAAATTGCCACTCAGTGAGACCAACAGGGTCTCTCTAGCTGTATCCTTACGAGACAAAAACCGTTCGAGTGGATCTTTGCAAAGCTTGGAAGATCAGAAAGAAGACGACCAGAAACGGAAGTGAAGAAAGACAGGTATGGGATGGCTGTCCTCCATGATTACCAAAAAGAAGAATGTCTGAGACCCATTTTGTCGATCTCGCTCCGACTCAAGAAGGGCAAAGGCCGAGAAAGGCGCGAGAGAAGAGAAAACCGAGGAGATACAAAGACAACTAATCTGTTGTTTAAAATTGGCGAGGGAAGAACGCAAGAGGCTAGCGGGACCCAGCAATCTTGAGATTCTTTTACGTGGCGTTGCAACCAACAAAAAATTCCTGCCATAATGTCTAAGAAATGTGACGCCGATCGGTATCAGAAACGCGTTTAATCCCATGCGAACGTTTCCATACCATCGGTATCCGCACAGCAAACCTTGACTCGTTGACTTTTCTCATGATTCATCTGTTCATATGGAAAGCCAGCTAACCAGCCTCGTGGGATAGGGATGATGTACACCAACTCCGTCATATTTCAGCCTTCTTCATCGTCTCCATCTCAGTAAGGCAACGCGTCCGCAGCAGCTGCACTGCCAGTCTTGCCGTCCATCCGGGTATATCTTGGTCAAACGGTGCGTTCCCCACGACGTTTTTACATGTCTTAGTGGAAGCTTTCCGTGTGAGCCAAGAAATCGTGGCTAGTCCAGAACAACGGTAGATCCCACCCCATGGCTCACCACCATCCCCACCATGCTGTTGTTTTGTAAGCCATTTGAGTCTCAGCCACTTCCTACTACTGGCCTGAGCCAAGATCCTTCCCGCCCTGCCGTGATTAGTGCTTTGCTTGACTCTTCTCTTTCGGGTCCCGATCCGGATTTGAGGCAAGCCAACGGCGTCATGGGCGAGAAATCACCAACAATTGGACATAATGGCTTGCCGACGCGGTAGCCACATCTGATCTCACAGAAATGTCAGGTGGGAAAGTTGGTCGAAACCACGAAGAGAAAGTCTGAGCTACCCTGTGACATCGTATGACGTGTACTCCTACAGACATGACCGCATGTCAATAGGATCATGGCAAAAAGCAAGCATAATGCTGCATTTGCAGAGTTCAACCAGCCTCGCGGTTGATGGCACTTTCTTGGGGCGGGTCCAGGCATAAGGAGCACCCCTTTACTTACTTATCAACCATATATCCTAGGCTGAGGAACTCCTTAAGAGCAAGACCAACACTAAGATTCTCCCTTGAGAAACGGATTTCCTGGCGAGATCCATGATGATCGCCTGCCTACAGCTCCTCACCGGAGCATCCCTGTTGTCGTCCTTGGCAATCGCGGTCCCCGAAATTGTTGATCTTGGGTACAGCCAGTACCGCGGCGTTGCATTGTCCAATGGTAATAGCCAATGGCTCGCCATGCGCTATGCAGCACCACCAATCTACGACATGCGATTCAAGCCGCCCGCTGAGCCACCTACTACTGAGGGAGTCCAGTCGGCTGAGAAAGTAAGTTACGGTAGGAGCTCCAGTACATGGCCAAGAGCAGCTGTGAGCTTACAACGTCTTGCATCTAGCATGGCCCTCATTGCCTGGGCGTAGCATCACCAACGGGGAGTAATTCGACTTCAGAGGATTGCTTGTTCGTTGATGTTCAGGCTCCGAGCAATGCCACCCAAGATTCGAGATTGCCAGTCTTCTTTTACCTACAAGGCGGCGGATTCAGCACGAACTCGAGTCCGAGAATCAACGCCTCTGGTTTGATCATTGCTAGCGAGTATAATATTGTTGTTGTCAACATCAATTACCGAGTCGGACCCTACGGTTTCCTGACAGATGGGGCTCTTGTATCGACCAATAACGGACTACGAGACCAGCGAAAGGCTTTAGAGTGGGTTCAGGAACACATATCGAAGTTTGGTGGAGATCCAGGACATGTTGTGCTGGGCGGAACCAGTGCCGGTGCTGCGAGCGTGGCTATACACTTGACGGCAGACAACGGTACAGACAGGGGCTTGTTCCACGCAGCAATATCCGAGTCGCCGTCGTTCGCAACCACACTCACAGTGCAGGAGTCTCAATATCAGTACGACCATCTTGCAACTCGGCTAGGTTGTGTCGGGCCAAACAACCTGCAATGCCTTCGAGGCAAGACGGCAAGGGAGATCCAAGAGAAGAACTACAACATCGCCTTACCAGGGGGGGCCATTGCCCCAGTGTACATGTGGGAACCGGTCATAGATGGTGAATTCGTCAGCGACTATTTATACCGCTCATTTCGCGAAGGGCGTTTCATCCGAGTTCCCACGATCCTGGGCGATACGTCTAACGGTGGAACCAAGTTCGTTCCACAACGGACAGGCACACAGGCTGCTAGTAATGAGTTCATGCTCAACCAGTATCCAGGATTGACACTCGAACAGCTCGGCCAAATCAACTCGTTGTATCCGAATCCAAATCGGAGCTGTGAGCCTGAGCCAGCTCCAGGATCAGGTTGTTTTTGGCGGCAGGCTAGCAATGTATACGGGGAGGTGCGATATATGTGTCCCGCTTTGTTCGTGAACGCACAGATAACAAAGTATGGCGTTCCCGGCTCGTACGCATACCTCTGGGACGTACAAGATCCCGAAGACGAATCAAAGGGCTTTGGCGTTACGCATATCATCGAGCTTCGCGCGTGGCTAGGACCTGGGTACGCCGAGCCTCCGGAAAGCTACCTGCCGGGCGGCATCAACGAAAAGGCACCAGAAGTGATTCAAGGGTATTGGACGAGCTTCATACGCTCGTTTGATCCGAACAAGTACAGACGTGAGGGAACGGCGGAATGGAAGCCATGGGCCGATGGCGAGCAGAGTCGGCTCGTATTTGGAACAACGGGAACGACGGAGATGGTGGCGGTCGATGAGTCTCTAAGGAAGAGGTGTGCCTTTTGGGCAGAGAACGCCGATTCCATGAAGGTTTAGGTGGATGGGATTTATGACTGACTGTGAGAAATATTTCCCTTGGTATGACTATAGGCGTTCGAGAGACTCATATGAATCCTGTTTGAAGCAGCCGTAATAAACGGGCTGCGACTGTGGCGATCGTGGGTCTGAGGCGTGCTCGCCGTCAGCATGAAAAAAGGGCCTAACCACGCCTAGTCATGAGTTCGAATCACCTCTAGAGGGCAAGCGAGTGTAGAAATAAATGTTTTAGACCCCCCAATAGAAATAAGATTCACCTAAAAAAGACTTTGCAAAGACTATTTCTCACTTCGTCGCCGTCAAAAGCACCACTGAAATTACACTCATGTCCATGCTCCAGGTGTTGATGCAGCTGAGTACCCGACCGCGCTCCATCTATTTGTCAAGATGAGTTTCACCAGATTATATATGTACAATGAAAAGGCCTTGGCGACCATTATCAAGCTCTGCTTGCCAATGGACCATTGAGGCCTTCTGTCCAGGAGTGAGGGAGTCACCCGTGTTGTAACTCTTTAAGCGAGGCCAAAGGCAGCCTTGGTGAGCTCCCAGTTGGCGACGCGGTCAGGGGCGTCGGCAGTTGTCTGGACGCATTGCGTCAGGTAAGCGGTGTTACCGGCGTCAACGTCAGAAATGAGAAGATTCTTGACTTCGTCGCTGCATTTGGTCGCGAAATACCAGGCTGCAGTCTCGAAGTTGTAGTTGTCATCGTTGAGCTTCTCAACCATCTTCCTCTTTTCATCATCTGTCATTTCCTCGGCGCTGGAGAACTTGACATAATCCGCGCTCAACTCCGGGATTGTTTTAATGTACTCCAGGTTAAACTCAGCACCCTGCATGTTGGAAGTACCTCGGCCAGGCTGACCATCCTTGTAATCCGGAAAATGGTGGTTGCGGTTGGCGACGAAGCCACCGCTCTCAAAGGTTGTGATTGCGACGACGGCAGCGATTTGGTTAATATGATAAACGCCGTAGCGGACTAGGCCTTCCGCGAGGTGAGGAGCGACTTCCGCGGCGGTGCTGCACTCGCCGGGGTACTCCTGAGGCCCATCGCAGGAAGCGGCTTTGGGAACGATCTTCAAAAGAGTGTCGACGATACTGAGACCCTTGCTGGTAGGGGCGGCAGAGGCCACGGAGGCGATGCCGAGGGAGAGGACGGTGGCGGCAAACTTCATGTTGGCTAAGTTGCTTTGGTGGTGTAGTTGGAAATTGATAACGACGAGAAGAAAATGAGGAAGAATGGTCTTTTTGTGAAACTCGTCAAGAGTTCGGGGAGATTCGTTATTTAGATCGTGAGTCGAATTGGTAAGTGATTGAGGAAGGGAAGAAACCACAAGAACGACAGTAGAGAGACTCTAGGAAACCAAAGGAAATGCGAGAGATGAACGATGGGAAACTGAAGGAAACTGATGAGGAGGGAAATCTGTTAGTTTGGGTTTCCTGGCTGCTTCATATATCATCGCGACCACCGACTGCAAGGTGCGCCATGACCCCCTTTGCTCGCCTTGCCTCTGCTGACGACCTTTTGCTTGCCAGTACAGCCCTGTAGTTGCATTCGGAGCCAATTGAGGGCCCCATCCGTCTGTGTCATCCCAGCTGTGAAACGTACGGGCCCCTGCGCGCCGAGCCAATAGAACCCGGGAGTCGGCTTCTGGTGGCCGGGGAACAACCAGCAAAGGCCCTTCCTCTCTTCAGCGGGAGACGGGAGCAGTGCTGACGGACCCATCCGGGGGACCCCTGCAAAGCTTGCAACTTGCTATTCTCAGCGACCAAGGAGTGTGGGTTGCCTTGGGACGGCTCCCGCTCCACATCGATCCCTGCTGGGCCATCCTGCTGTCGAAGTCTGAAACCTAGCCTCCTGGACTCCCTCAGTAAGCAACCCCGTAGCCCCTTGCTCAACTGGCAACCTGTGGGAGGTTGCACACGGCGAGGCTCTGGAGCGCGGCGCGCATGCTTCTTACCGCATAGCCGGGCATGATTCGCATGGTTTCTCCTGATTCGGGTCTGGTTGGTTGTTGTTTTTCTTCACGGCGAGCTACTGGGGCCCCTTCTGCATCTTGATTGTGGTGCAGGTCCACATGATAGACTGACGCTAGAACAACTGGTGTTTGCTACTACGGTAAGGCCAACGGATGTTTGGCTTGAGCCCATCCGTCCCAAGGGTCAACCACGATGCAAGATGGAGCAGCGCCCGAAGAGCCGATACGCCGAGGTGCTGAGGGATGCCTGCGAATGGATGGTTTGCGCAGGCTCTCCCTTTAGTTTGGCCCCCCTGATTTCCCGTCGCCTCTCGTAACAGCCCGTGGCACAGGGAGAAGCTTTTCGCGCATCGGATTCTGTAAATTTAGCAACAGCTCACCACCGAAGGATGCGGCTGGCTGCAGGGATCGAAACTCCACGATCTCCCAGCCTGCCTATTCAGTCTAGGAGATCCTTGCTGCAGGGGGGGGAAGCATTGGGCGTAGGGGGGAAGCAAAGGAAGGACGAGAAAAGAAAGAAAGAAAAAAAAATGTAGCCACACTCTTGGGGGCAGCATTTCTCTCCTTTCCGCCTCCTTTGCTTTGGTCTAAAGTACCGTAGCATCCAAGGCCGTTTCAGGTTCTCCAGGCTATGGCAACTCGATCCGTGAGCGGAGACCCGCAGCCGGCAGTGAGATACGAGATGCAGCGTCCCGGCATAGACAAGAGCAGGGCAGTGCAAGTGCAGTCTTGTTGTAGATGTGACCCTTCAAAGGCTGGGTGCTTGCGGCTGTTCTTCCAAAACGTCGCAAGACATTGCCATCTCGATTTTTGCCTGCGCGCATGCGCGCATCCTATAATAGTCCTTGAGGCAAAAAAGCAAACCGATTCCAAGCTGGACACAAGCTGGATGACGTCCAACTCTCAGCCACAAGAGGCGTGAACATTATGCGCACAATATGCTGAAAATAACAATAACGAGTGGCCGAGCATTTTCAAGTTTCCTATAGTTGGCAAACAATACCGGCTCTCCTTTGCCGTCGCAGGAACGGGAACGGGCATGGGGATGGGGATGGGGATCCGACATTGGGATGAACCGGCAATTGCACAGATCAGACCATTGCACTCTCAGCAAATCTGACTGGTCCGATCCATCGTTCTGTCACGGTCCTCCTCCCCAAGCATGAAATTGAGCTATGCAAATAGCACTGGCAGTGGGTCATGGAGCTCTAGTGAAAGTGCTAAGGCTGCCCCTACATACTAGCGGATGATTGCCATTGTCACGCTGCTATTTGAGGCATCTTTCATTTTATTCGATCGACGGCATGGCAAGGTTCCCGGAAGCATGGGTTTCTCATTCTGGGTATTCCGGAGAAATTGAATCTACAGGCTTTGATACAGAGATTTCAACGTCATACCAATTCTTTTCCCGCCATCCGCCCCCTGGTCATCGCGAGTCTTCTTGAGGGCGACCCGCAGCACGAAGTCCCGAAATCCTTCTTCCCCCTCCCCAGTTTTCTTATTCAGGAACAGGCTGGGAGAGCCGGCACACTCGTGGCGGTTCTGTGCAGGGCAATCTCGGCGTTGCGGCGGCGCACGAGGCCAGGCAGCTGGACGCCGCCACTGTTCACCCACTTGGGCAGCTCCTGGGCGGCAACCGTGTTGGGGTCCTCGCCGGCGTTGAGGCGTCTGATGAGCGTCGACGAGCCTGAGTTGCCGCAGCCGACGTTGAACGCCCAGCTGACGAGCGCGCCGTACTGGTTGGCGTTGAGCACGACCCTCGAGTTGGTGTCGAAGGTGATGCAGCGCCGAGCGACCTGTTCTGTCCGTTAGCCAAGGGTGCACAGCCCCCATCTTTGCACTGATTGCTTCACATACAGCGACATCAGACTGCAGCAGCGCACGGCCGTTTGCGATGGAGAGAGGGATAGGATACGGGACATCGGAACACGACCTGTCGCGGCAGAGGTGGCCGTAGCCAACGGTCGGGTTGCCCGTTGGGTCGAGGTCTGCCGAAGAGTCTGGTCAGCATCACACATTCACAACCACTGAGAAGAAAAAAAAAGGACGCACAGATATCAGGCCTCCAGCCCTCGAAACTGGCGATCAAATCGATGGTCGCAGCATTGGCCGGGGGCGGCGTGCATTGGGCCTGGACCCCAACGGACAGGGCGCCCAGCACGACGGCCAATGCGGTCTTGATGAAATGAACCATTTTTGAAGTGACTGCTTATTGTATCGAATTGTTCAGTTTGTAAGCTGAAGGACTTGCAGGGCTGATGTCGGCTTCGTGAGGGCATCGCCACGGCCATTTATATACCTGTCACCTGGTTCCGCGCTCACTTACACCAGCGCCCGCCTGCTATCCACGACCGCCACCTAGACCCTCAATCTTACCATCTCGTCCGCGGGGGAGCTGTAGAGTAGTCTGTGCACTTGCCGTCATGGTCGTCGACGAGAGGCCCTGTTTAGGAAGGCCCCTTCGGCTGTAGTCGCAGATCATCGACGCCGTCCGGTGCCACAATGTCGATCCAGGCACCACCTCGCGAATTGTTTAACGACGAGAGTTGAGTGACGGCAACTCGTAGATATCAGCGCACGTAGTATTCAATAAAGATAAGCAGTCATGATATCTAACATCTCGGCCCTTCTCGTCGTTGCTTTGCGGAAGGTTGTTGATCCAATGTCGCCTTCACACAACCACCGACGTCAATTGAGGAAGCTCGCATTACCTTGGCGGGCATTCAGCTCGTCGATCATGGCCACGCTCCACATGACCAGTTGTAAATCGTCCATTCAGCTATCAGCAACAGACAACATGTTCGGGATCAATTCCGCAGTTGAGCAATCTCAACCACGACCAGTTGAGCGTTGGCTAGTGTAGGGTAGCAGCATCGCCTCCATGTGACGGGCTGGATTCGGAACCGAAGCAGTAAGCCGGTGGAACGGTTGCACTGGACATGTAGTAATACGACTTCAACTGAGACACGGGCATTCTTTGATCAATGCTGCTAGGACATGTTGGCCGGAGATGGCAAATATGACAGCTCCTTCAGGTTGCTGCGGATCAAGCAGACCTGAAGAGACTGTAACCGACTTAGCCCTCCAGCCGGAACACTTCACTTCCTTCTCAACAATGTAATAATGTGGGAACATTCAATGGCACAATCTGCTATTAAAATAAGGAAATGAAGAGAAGATTAGGAAAAATGAAAAGGTATCCTGTAAACTAATTACAAACTACAAGTCATTCTCAACATACACCCACCCATCCAGCCTCATCTTTCCAATACTACTCTTCCTCATGAAGCCCCAAGACTCGTTCACTCCCCATCCCACGTCACCTTCATGCTCGTCGGGAACGGCGTGATGGTGCCCCAGTCCTCGGACATGTACACGAAGAAGCCGCCGGGCCGCGGTACCTTCTTCAACTCGCCCTGGGGGCCAGGGGCCCTGCGCAGGTTCCTCTTGCGGAACAGCGCCCGGAACAGCTCGATCAGGGCGACCTGGCTCACCTCGCGGCCGAGACACGTATGGGGGCCGGCGCCGTAGTGCAGATACGACTCCAGGCGGCGTCGCGGGTCGACCTTTTCTGGCTCAGGGAAGCGGGCTGGGTCCTTGGCGGCGTCGACGAAGGACACGAAGACGCGGTCGCCGGCGCTGACCTGCACCTGGCGCCCATCGTCCTCGGTGATGATGTCCGTCGTCGTCGCCTCGCGGTAGAGGCCGTACGTGCCTGCCATGCGGATGCCCTCCATGGCATAACCGAGCAGCAGCGCGTCAGTCTCCTCGGTCGACTCCTGCGTGGCGATGCGGTGCAGCGTGAGACGGTGAGGCTCACCTGCAGGCGAGAGGTACCAGTCGAGCGCTTGTGCAAACTATTGATCGGTTAGTAACATATTCCTCTTTCACGTCATTGTCAGCATTGGGGTAATGGCACTTACCACTTGCGCCTGGTTTGGCACCATGGCTCCAGCCGTGGGCATGACCTGGCTCCATGTAATCTCCTGGGCGTTCAAGCCAGACTTTGACAGACCCTTGATCAAGTTGACGCCGTACGCCGCCAAGGGATCGTTGCTAGGCTTGGGGCCGGTGAAGAGGCCGCGGATGCCGAGCGACAGGGTCAGCTTGACGTTTGTCTCGACCAGCTTGCCCAGCTTCGCCGCCGCCTCCTTGGCCGCCTGCCGCAGGGGATACGACTTGGCCGGGTCCAGGTCGAAGAAGATGCAGGTGAAGATGACCGCCAAGGCCTTGTACAGCTCCTGCTCGGAGAAGACGCCGCGCGGGTTCTCCCGCGACTTGAGCGGCAGGTTGAACATGCGCGAGACGAAGTGGGTGTGCGCCAGGTTGCCGACGTCGCGAACGACATCGATGTACGTCTGGCCCGCGAGCTTGTACGACTTCTCCACCAGCAGGCGCTCCGAGACCATCGAGTAGAACGACTTGATGGCGTTCTTCCACCCGTCCTGATACAGCAGCGAGCCCATGCACTGGCGCTGCTCCGTGTGCAGCGGCGAGTCGCCAGACAGCATGAAACGGCCGCCGGCCTCGCCCATGAGCAGCTTGAAGCCCTCCTGCCAGTTGACCTTGTACCGCTCCGGGTTCTTGAGCACGTACTCGGCGGCGCCGAAGGTCGTGATGTTTATGCGGTCCGCGCTGTACCGGGGCCGGTCGAAGCTGAAGAGGTGCGCGCGGTTGAGCTTGGTCAGGATCTTGTGGTTCTCAGGCGGGATGCCCATGGGGTAGTGGGCGTAGACCGAGTCCTGCTTGAAGTGGTTGGGGAACGCGCGGATGAAGAGCTTGTAGAAGACGCATCCGTGGTTCAGGTTGAGGTCGTAGTCGACCTCCTTGTAGCCCCAGTTGGTCAAGTGGCCCGGGTTGTAGTCTGTGGTGTAGTATCTGTCGCCGCGGACCAGCGACACGGCATCGGACAAGACGACGCGCGAAATGGTGTACGTGGGTGCGATGCCGACACCGGGATCCATCGGCGTCTTGGCTTCTTCGGCAACGAGGCCCGGGTACAGCTCCACGAAGTCGGGGTGCTGGTACAGGTTGCGCAGCGCGTCGGCGACCTGGGGGTCCGAGTTGATGTCCTCAAACGTGTCGTAGGCCTTTAGACCGAAGTGCTTGCGGAACTCGTTCAGGCCGGCCAGGTTCCACTTGCGGCCACGGATGATGCCCAGCATCTCAATGGGCTTCATGATGCGCGGGACGTTGCGGGCGCCAAAGGCACCGCCGGGCTGCTCAATAGCCGTCGCAAGGGCATCGACGAGCTGGTCGTCGTTGAACTTGCCGTCAGGGCCGCGCTCGAACCCATTGAAGGTGCGCTTGCCAGGATCCTTGTCAACCGAAGCCTCGAGCTTCTTGACGGCCTTCATCAGGGCCTGCAGGTTCATCTCGCCGTAGCCGTCGCCGAGGAGCTCCGTGTAGAAGTCCTGGATCCACTTCTCATCCATCTCGGAGATGCACGAGTGCCAGCGGTAGCAGAGGTTGAACTCGGCCGAGACGGCGTTGCCGACGCCGCTCTCGGACAGCTCCTTGGTGCCCTTGGACACACCCATCTCTTGGCGGGGGTCGAGGGTCCAGATGGTGTCGACGCGGTTGAGGCCGATGATGTTGCGCACATAGTCGATCAGCGTGATGTTGATGTACAGCCCCGACGTAACGAGACGAGCCGTCTGGAAGAGCTCCTCGTCGTACTTCTTCCACGCGGCAGCGGCAGCTTCACTCTCGAGCTTATCAGAGGGCTTGGTAAACCTGCCGCCCTCGTTGATGGCCGCCAGGTTTTGAGCAACGTGGTTGTGAAAGCGGTTGAACATGATGAGGATGATGCAAACTCCCGGAGGATTGCCGACCAAGCGCTTGTCTGCAAAGCAGTCAGGCTTCAACATGCCATCCTTGAAGGTCCGCACACTGTCCGACGCTTCTTGGCTTCCTCCATAGAGCGGCGCGAGATCTAGGTATGATGAAGCATCGTTGATGTTACCATCCTCCATGTTGGTCCAGAACAAGTCTACATGCCAGATTTTCAGTCGCGATTTTCTCCTTGAAGTTACCGGGGGCAATGCTTACCGTGAATGATGATGGTAGCCCAGTACCAGAGGATGCTCGAAACGTTGTTTGGATTCTTCTTGAAGCCATCTCGTGCCATGACAGACTCGTACACCAGCTCAGGGGCAGGCATAGCCCCCAATGGAACCACGGACGGCTTGCACGAGCGGGCGTAAGGTGTACCAGCAGCGCCAAGTTTGGGTTGTAAAGGATTCTAGCATTGAAGCATGAGTACAGGAATATGAGCCAGAAATTTACGTGGGGAATACTAACGTTATAAGATCCATCGGGCTGTCTGTATTTGAACTGGTTGCCCATATAAAGCAATGGAGGGTGGTCCAAAGAAGTCCATAGTTTGTTGATGAAGTCGTTCGTCAGGATCTCTTGCGTCTTTGAGTGGCTCGGTAGATCAGCAACAAGCTGGATCGTCCGCTCCATGATCATAGTCTTGTCATCTTGTTGCGTTTCGCCCTTGACCTTGGCGGCCACAATTTCCAAGACGGTCTTGAGATCTGTAAGAGTCGAAGGATCAATACCCACACAAAAGGTTCTTGTAAGTGAGAAACGTACCAGCCAAGCTGACCGAGCGCAAGTCGGCCAAAATCCCTGGCCGCTTGTCTACCTTGCGGTATGTGCCATCGCCCATCTCTGTGGGTAGAGGGCGTTTCGAGAGAGTTCTGAGTTGACGGAGGTTGCTGATCAACGAACCGCCGCCGCTGCTGGAGCCTGCAGTTGAACCTATCTTGTTGGAACTCCCTACGGACTTGACATTGACGTTCTGCTGCTTGCTGTCATGACCATTCCGGTCTTGCTGTCCATTCTGGTGCCCGTTCCGGTACCCATTCTTTTCCTCTCCATTCTGGTGGTCCCCATTCTGGTGATACCCGTTGTAGGCGGTGTCGCCGTTGAATTCCTTGCCGTTGTTCATGGTTACGCCGTTGTGCTCAACGTCCTGCAAGTAACCTACGTCGAACAGAGGAGGACAAATGTAAACAACGAGCAGGGAGAGGGAGGAGGTGGAAATGGAGGAGGGGAAGACGCAAAGAGCTGTGTCATCTAAATGCAAGTTCTCGAGGTGACGGATTGCATGACAAGACAACCGAGACAAGCGCTCGCAAGGCGGGCTCTGGTTGCTCCTAGGGAGGAGACGTCATGTCTGAGACATTGCAATTCCCGCCCAATGCGCGGCCCCGTACGGGAAGCTCCCAGGGCCATTCCTCATCAGCCTTTTTTGCTTTTTCCCAATGGGTCGAGAGGGGCGGGAGCAGCCTTCAGCCCATGGGGGTCCCCATCACGGGCCGCAAGCAACAAGATTGCTGGGTGGGTTGCCATCTCCCCCTCCCCCGGTAATTGTTCGAAGCGATCTGCATGGCATCATGGACCAATTGTAACTTTTTCCTCTTGAGGAGGGGGGGGGGCCAGGGTTGTTGGATTCCCACCGTAGAGTCTAATTGAGGCGAACAAGCTTCATGCCTCGTACATGGCCGTGACGTGGCGGGCGGACGGCGGCACTCATCATCGAATCAAGGCAAGTTGCCGAGAGGATGGCTGGCTGGGACTCACTGGACAAAAGCTGGGCCGGGGAGTTTTCTGATCCTTGGTTATCAGGACGGCCAATGAGGCACGAGATATTAGACTTATTGTACATTGTCGTACAGTGGCTTTTAGAGTTGCAATTGTTACGCATGCCATGGCCGTTGTTGTGCGTCGAGGACACTGCAGATGGCGCTCTGCGCGTTGGTGAACCTCGTGACGCCAAATAGAGGCTGCTCCTATCCAGCATGCCGGGATCCTGGTCTGTCCCAAGCTTGGAAATCGAGACATGATTGTAAAACATTGGGGAGGGGAGGGGGGCGAGAGCTCCGACAGAGTTGTCTTGGAGAGCAGGGAGACCCTGGACTGCCTGGGTTACGAGCAACTGGGAGCAGGTATCATTGCAGGCTGACCGTGTCTCGGCGACATCGGTGATAGATGGTTTGAGCTAGCATCGGGCGGTAGTTTATTCGTCGGCGCACGCACGGTCCTATCCCGTCCCCAGAGTTTGTGCTGCTGAGGCTGGGGGTCCGCAACCATTGGATTTGTGATGGGTTGCTGCGCGATGCAACTCTCACGCATGGTTCGACCGCCACTATCGATCATCACCGTGAGTCAACAGTACGAGACAGATGAGATCAATGTTACCCAATTCGTTTGGCATTGCTCACGATCGGAGCTTGCTTGCGCCATCTCCATCACAATCATCCATCGTGGTCGGCCTAGATCACCAAAACAGACCCCCCACAGGATGTGACGGCATGCTCTTCGGGATCTAAAGGGTCCAGCAAGGGTGGGAGATCAGTCCCGATGAGCATGTCCCGTCGCAGCGAATGGCGATGCAGCCCCGGATATGCCACAGCGTTGCATCACAGCCCAATGGGGACGCCAAGCAGCCAGTCGGATTCCCAGCACCAGCACCAAGCACAATGCAGCTCGCCGCGTAGGGGATAAGCAGCGGCAAGCTCATCCAGCAAACACAACAAAAAGAAACATAGCTTTAGCTTAGCTCAAGGAAACTACGTTACCCGCCCTACCGGATGAGGCACCCAAGGGGGCCCCTGTCGAGCTACGCCCAATGGCTGACCGCCGCACCTGAGACATGCCGTCAGCCCATAAACTTAACCAAACAAAAGCTGGTCGATCAATCAGAGGGCGAGCAAAGCAAAGCAAAGCAACCACGCAATCGAGAGGACACTGGGCAGCAATTGGTCGTCAGTGTGAGGGGCCTGCAGTCGTTTACGCGCAAGTAGAAAGAGGCGCTCTCGCATTCAGCTGAACCGTAGCGAACGGGGGGGGTGAGACGGGCTGGCTGGGCGCGTGAGAGAGAAGCAGCAGCAGCAGCAGCAAACACTCGGTACTTGTAAGGGCGTCTCTACATGCAGAAACTGGGCCAGCTTGCTGCGTGGATCTGCCCTGGGATGTACATTGCGAGGTCGAGGATGTCGAGTCATGGTGGGCAGACGGCGCGATCGATGATTTGTCGGTGTGATGCCACATCGTCCCCTCAGCTTGGGGTTATGCAAGAACTTTGACGGGTTTATGGCAGCCAGTAATATGGAGTAACGATGATGTTAGTGAGAGTCGCTTTGAAGAAAATGCCTTGAGAAACTCGTAGACTGATGGCTTTCTGAGTTTTGCTTCATATGTACAAGTATATATCAGATGCCAATGCCATATCCCCATGCCCAGACACACAGTAAAACCCCGACGCCTAAATGCTGGTAACTAAATGCTGATGAACAAAACCAAATCCAACTCTCAATCCAACCTCACAGGCTATCAGCCCCGTCCTAGCTGCACCTTCGGATACGCCGGCACCGCCGGCACCTTCTTCAGCACCGTCGCCCCCGTCTGCTTCACCATGTCCGGGACGCCCTCCATGACCGCCGGCCCGGGCACCGGGTACGCCGGCAGCTCGTCCCTGAACACGTCGTAGACGAGGCCCGGGTCGTCCTTGCGGTACAGCTCCGCCGCACGCACCCCCCTGGGCACCTCCGTCCCGGCGCCGCCGACGATCCGGACCGTCAGGCACTGCGGGTAGTGCTGCGGGCCCATGGCCGGGTCCGTGGCGTAGTGCAGCGCGATGAGCTCGTGCCGCAGCACGTAGAAGCCGGGCGCGACGGCGGGCGGGATCTCGACGGCCCAGGTGTTGTTGTTGGCGATGATGACGTCCGACGCCCACAGGCCCTTGGCCGTCGCGTGCTCGCTCGGCACCGCCTTGGGGTCCAGCAGGCCCCCGGCCCCGATCTTGAAGAACTCGAGGTCCGCCTTGTCCACCTCGGCGCACGCCGCCGCCGAGTCGTCCTCGCCGCCGCAGCGCGCGAGGTACGTCACCGCCGACCCCTTGTGGCTCTCGGGCCAGCCCATCCACTGGAAGTGGATCGTGTCGCCCGCCTCGACGGGCGCGTAGCCCTGCGCGTTGGCCGCGCCCAGGTGGCACGCCATGTCCGGCGTGCCGTAGTTCTTGGTCCCGATCCAGCCGTCCTCGGGCCCCACCGTCGTCGACCATCCGGCGAGCACGGCCGGGTTGGTGGGCGTCTTGGTGTTGAAGCCGTCGTATGAGTCGCCGTTGATGACGATGTTGGTGACGTGGCTGTGGGCCTGGACGCCCGACAGCGTCGAGGCGACGACGAGGGCAGCTTGTGAAGGCTTCATCTTGATCTGCTCGGGTCAACCGGATGACGACTCTGCTTTGCTCTTCTCACTCAGGACTGCACTGCACTGTCTCTGGAGGTCCAGCACAAGCTTCCATGGCTTAGCGTCCAGTCGTCGTCCTTTTGTAACCCCCCTTCTCCTCAAGGCCCTCAAGGCTGCTCTTCTTCAACACTGCCGCTCCTTTCCTCAAGGCGCCTGTCGCTCCGCGTTGGCAATAGACAACCCAACTCCTCCCATGTCCTCCACTTCGGCTTCGGCCCGGCCACGCACAAGTTCCCCATCGATCGGGCCCCTAACCACGTTTGCGTGCCTCGCCCATAGTGGGTGGTCAGGGAACCGCCTGGCCAAGCGCATCCGTGGCAGGTCGTGATCGTCGCACGGCCAATCTATTTGAAAAAGCTTGGCTCGTACCAAAAAGAACCAACGCCAAACCCCCCCCACAAAAGAGCTCTGCGCGCCTCGTTGCCGTGCATCCTGCGGAAAGTCGAAGGCTGGCGTTCCAAAAGCCGGCTATACGAAATGAGGGGGAAACGAACCAGAGTTGCGCTTCGTGAGGTTGAGGGGACGGCATTGCGGTGAGATACTATTCCAGAAATAATCAGATGAATAGCCGTTTCATCCGTCCAGAACCAATTCGCATTAGCCGATCAATTTAAAACGTATATGCGGCCGATATAGTTGCTTCCTCCGTTCCCCTCTCTTCAGTCAGTACGATGAAACGACACCTGCAAATCCTCATCTCAGACCACTTTCCCATGGTTACTCCAATTTCGCGCAATTAAACGCCCCCATTGCCCATTCCCAAGGAAAAGGCGCGGCCGGCCATGCGCAGCTGACACAAGTGATCGCCGCGGCCTGTCGATCCCCGGGCCTTTCGCAGGTACAATTTCGGAACCCGGTACAGTTTTCCGTCCTGGAACACCACAGCCAAAGGATACGATTCGAGAAGACCCATCGTTCAAAGGCATACGTCAGCCTTTGATCACGATGCATAAACAACCCTGGAAAGCTTGTTGAAGAGCTGCTCCTTGGAGATTTGGGGAAATGGGGACAACTCCCAAGTAGATGCATGAACACGGCCGCTGTAACGTCTTTAGCTCATCTCAGATTGAGCAGATTCGTTGGTATATTCTCTTGTGAATAAGTGCAGAGCAAGTCTAGCTCATCTCCCATTCGCCTATATCGTTGCAAATCCCTTCCCAAGACTCCAGTGCTATGCCATCAAACAGGGTCCATACCTCGTAGCCCCACAGGCTGCTCATCGAAGTCAGTATACACGGGCCTGTGGTCTCCTCCTGCGTGCTCCTATTCTCCCTTCCCGCGCAGGTCGTGCACGTAAAACGGCATCTTGTCGCTCTCGTATACATGCCCATCCGGTTGCTCGCATTCCCTGTAAAGGTTGTTGACTGAATGCTGGTGGAAAGTCTCCCGCTGCGTGCAGTTAAGGATGTGATCCAGTCCAGGTGGATGCGTCAAGCGGAATATGCCGTATCTAACAAAGTCAGGAGTGCTCAGTGCAGATCTCAGATGGCAAACTTACGATGGGGTGAATTTTGGTGCGCAGACAATGGCAATGCTTTCCGGCATCATGACCTGGTAGCCCGACTGGGTGTGCAGATCCCGCGAGCTCATAAAGCATGTCTGCGTGGGATGCGTGTGGATCCAGCCAAGCACCATCAGGTCCTCACCTATGCAGTAATCAAATACAGCATTTTCGTTGATGGTTTCGCATGTGTCCGAGGTACACTTTTGATCCGGAATGAGAAGGCAGCGAACGAAGATGGCGTTGTTGATCGGCGTTCCGCACAGAATGCCGCACATCTCCAGGCCTGCTCGGGTGTTGTCGGCCGCGAGCTCGAGAAAGGCCTTGCGCAGCGAGCTTGGCAAAAAGATTGGCCGCACAGGATCGCCGTTTTCCAGGTAGCCACCAGGCTTGAAAGTCAGCCGCTCCTTCTTAGGGGGGGCGGGTGCACTGACGGGCTCCTTGGGAGGTCGAAGTGGTTGAGCCGCCAATTCGGAGGCAGGTGATGGTATTAACGGCCTATAATCATCCGAGAGCACCTTTGATGGCAGATCCGGAACCTTGCTCGGTGGCCGAGGCGGAGCGGCTGCGTACTCGTCGTGCTTCGGGTATATGGACTCTTTGGGAGGAAGAACTGGCTGGTACGAGGGGCGAGGAGGTGGTTGTTCGGCTGAGGGCTCAAAATCTACGGGTCTCGATTTTGAAATGGAAGGGTAGTTGTAATGTTGCGAGTTCACAATGGGTCGGTCGTCGCGATACGAGTCGTTGCGGGATGGATCCCTCGAGGCATCCAGGTGCTGCCTCGTCATCTCAATCTGTCTCTGCAGGTCGACGTCGGCTCCGGAACTTCGGTTCTCCAGGTCCCACCAGCCAGCCCTTCGACGGGCCAAAGTCTCGTCATCCGACAGCCCAGCCTGCTTCGTAGCGCGCCTGGCCGTGTCCCTCCTCGACAGCTCCTGCTGCGCCAGGTCCACGGCCAGCTCCTGGTTCTCCGAGGCATCAAGGATCTTGGCGTTGCCGCTCAGGCTGGGGTCGCGGGCGGCGAAGTCGGCGTAGCTGCGGGGTTCGCTGTGGTCGATCGAGCGGGCGGGCTGCCGTTGCGATTTTGTCATCTGCTCCCATTCCTTGTAGCCCCGTTCGATCTCTGGCTTCAGCAGCTCCAAGTCCTCGAGTACACGCTTCAGGCGATCACGGAGAGGCTTGAAGGCCTTCTTGCTGTCGGGACTTTTGAACTCGGGGTGCTTGCTCAGCTGGGAGATGACCAGGTCGGAATGACGGTAGAGCATGACGTAGGCGCGACCATAGTCGCCGTCGGAGAGAGCAAAAGATGCCTGCAGACATGTTAGCAGGCGGTTGAGCAGCGCGGCAGGGCGCTGTTGCGTGGCTACGAACCTCTTGATACAGCGTCTCGGCGGCTCTAGTCCAGTAGCGGAACGGGACATTGGGGTTGAAGCGGTAGTTCTCGGCCTGAGCGACGAGCTCCTTGATGCTCTGAGGCCGCGCCGGCGACATGGAGGAGCCTGGTCCCGACATGACGGCGCTGGAAGGTGTCGGGTTTCTACGGAACGGAGGCGCTGGCGATGGCTGAAGTGGTTGGTGTTTGCACGTGCGAAGATGGCACCACAGGGAGAGGGGAGGCCAGCGCGAGGACCACACCGATTATCGTGAGTGTGCCGAAAGTAAGTTACAGAACATGTCGAGGCGGAGTGGGCAATTGGGGAGGTGCGAGATGGTCACTCTCCGACACGACTTCGACTCAACGACTGCTCAGTGCGTGAGGGATCATGACAGTCCAAAATGTATGGTTTGGTTTGGTTCGGTTTGGCATGGTCAGGCCAGCCCAAGCGGTATGTCAATGCTAATGCCAATGCGAGGTGACGCGCCCCTTGCGCTCTCCCTCAGTACCTCGACCAGCCGTAGCGTATCTCGGGGTGGCCTACCAGCCCCTCCATCCGGTACAGATACAGAGCTCGTAGCTTAAAACTGCACCAGAACTGATGTACCTTCTCCTACCGATGGCGGGGCAGTACCTCCAAGAACAAGGCGTCGCTGACGGCCTGGGCCCCTCCAGGCAATGACGAAACGTGAAAACGGCCGCTACTGGGAGGTTTAGTCGAGGTACTCTGTCTACAAGGGTTGCGCGCCTTATCCAGCGACTCTGCAGACGGTGCCTGGAAATGCATTTAAGCGGAATCCACCCTGAGACGGCTACATGCACATTCAATGGTTCCGCAGAGACGGAGAGCATTACTTGACGTAGGCAAATCTATTTCTGCCGCCAGGCAGCTAAATAAGGTAACAAATTACCGTCGTAATAGCACACGCGTCATCTTCTCATAGCTACCGGACGAGCCTTGAGATGCTTTCCCTGTGGGGGTTCTCAAGGTATCCGACCGAGACGAGACCGTCTCTGAGCTTGTCTTGCCTGTGCCGGTGAATGACTGCCTGCTGTGGTTGATCGTGCTGCCTGGCTCTAGCTGGAAGCGTTGGTGCACAGACAATCTCGGCCTCCTGCGGATGTCATGATAGCTGTTTGGAGCAAAGCTTCCAGTGCCCTGCTTCGTGCTCTCGTCTGATCCAACACTGACTGGGCATCCTGAGATCCTCTCAAGCAGCCTCCTTCTGGTTCCCTCCAGCTGCCGCCGCCTGGGCCGCTGATTGCGTCTGGATAATTTCCGTCTTCTTCTTCTCAATCTTTTCCTGGGTCTCCTTTATCGTAGTCTCCAATCTCGAGCTGCTCCAAGCGTCAATAACCTCATCTCAGTTGATTCTTTCTCAGGGGCGCCTCACATCTCAGAGCCGATGAAATCCAGTCGTCCCTTGACAGTGCTCTCGGCCTCGATCTTGTCCTGCTTCAGGAGCACAGGGCCGACGAGCTTGTAGATGGTCTCGTCATCATCGATAGTCTCAAACTCCTGTCCCGACTTGGTGAGCGGATCGCGGCCGCGTCTGCTGAGAAGTGCTGATCCGTACCTTTTGCACACCCAAGTTCTCCTGCCTTTGTCCTTCCAGCTTCTGGCGCGAGTCTACGGAGCTTTGAAGGTCTGTGATTTGGGTTAGCGCACGCCGCTGCTGGCGGGCTTGGGTAGCCGCTGATGCTTCCACTTGCCTTGCTGGAGCTTCTGGAAGTCCTCCGACAGGGCCTGGAGACGGGCCTGAACCTCAGCCATGGCTTTTTTCTTCGCTCGCACTCAATTCACAATAAATTTGGCCTAGTAGGCAGCAAAGAAGTAGCGTCAAATGCCCGTTGAACAATAGCAATTATTTTACGGCTGGCTGTTTTACACGTTAGTCGCATCTCGTCGCGGGGCAGAATGAGGTATCAAAAGTGAGTTGAGTTGCGTCGTCACGTGGTCTACCGTTCTTATCACCCAGTGCTACCTACCCCTGTGGATCTTCAACCCACGAATCAACCATGATTCAGTCCCACCTCATCCTCAAAATATCACTGTCCAAACACATGGATCTTCTTGAATTCCCACGTCGCAAGACATACGACGCTATAGTCAACGTCTGGCCGTGCTTACTTCCTGTTATGGCTCTGGAGGAACCGGCATCTCCTTGACCCTTGTGGCAACCTCGTCGCGTCCGGCGTCTTCTTCCCGAAACGTGTTGCCCTCTTCGTAGAGCCTCCGAATACTTCCCCGCTCGTGACAAGGGGGTTCATGATACATTTGGCATACCATGCAATTGTCGAGCCTTTCCACGGAAAGATGCTGAAGTTTGTCCCACGCTGTGTCCATCGATGGGCACTCACAGCCCATGTCTATCCACAACCAGCAAGTGACAACTTTATTTTTTGGATCCGCCGATGCCGGCACGTCAACCAAGAAGTCAATCGGTGACGTGCTACTGCAACCGCTCAGTCGTGTGCCATCTTTGCTCTTCAGAGCATTCTCGAGCAACTGAAGGCAGTCGGGCTCGTCCGTGGAAGGGCACCCCGGAACTATTTCCCACGTCACCGGTTGACGGCAAGAGTCAGGCACGCAAATTTCAACCATGGAGCGACATCTCCAAATGTCGGCGAGACCTGTCGGTGTGAATTGACTGGTCGTCCGTAGGAGCAACCGGTACCTTGGCTTGCCCTCAGCTGTTTGTTCCACGATTATCTTGGGCTGCACCCAAACTTTGACGTTGTCTTTGGGTATACTGCACAGGAAGTCCTGGTCAGCGTAGATGTCGGCAAACTGATGCGATGTTAGGTCTCTTGCGTATTTCTTTTCCGCGTTGCTGAGGCCACTCCCCATTCTGGCATACTTGAGTGCCAGTTGCACGTGGTTGTGCCTAACTCTGTAGCCCTCATGAATATCGAAGCTGAAAGGGGCGTAGCATTTGTCCGTTCCAAATGGGCACAGAGTGGCTAAAGGCCGACTTGGAGTGTCGTCGAAGCAGACGTCATGTATTGTTCCACACCACTCGCAAACCCATCGGTCCGTCCAGTCGCGGACAATATACGACAGAAACTCCAGGTGTTCCTCTGGGCCCAGAAGGCGCCTGGGAAGGGTTGGCCGTATACGGAGCTGCTTGAGAAGAGGCTTCATGCTTAGCTCTCTAACAATAACTCTTAGTGCGCGGCACGTCTGAGCCAGCAAAAGCTCGTTGAGCACGGGCAAGCCTTGCATGATGAGCAGCACAATTTCGACCGGGGCCTGAAGCAGAGGGCTGTCCGCGTTGGGTTCGGGTACCGAGGAGCTTGATTCGGCTAGCTGGTCGATGGTCTTCCCGTCTTGTTTGTTTTGTCTAGAGAGACGCAACGATCGTAATAACGAGGGCAGCTGTCCGTGAGCACAGCGGTGGCCCATCTTGTTAGGAAGGACGCAGCTGTGGTCCTGGTTTTACGGGAAAGCGAGGCCGGTCGCCCTGGGCGGCTTTACAGGTCCCAGACACCATCTTATACGGTCGAGGAAAGCTGATGTTGTTGATGCCTTACATCTGGTGAGCAACAAATGAGATAATTTTTGACGTGAATCATTCAAAAGATTGCTTGCGAGCGAACACTATTTACACAATCTACGAATACTTTGTGCTTGCTTTAGGTAATGTATGCCAAAAACTTTCAACAATCTGGTTCCGTAATTTGTAGCCATATATACGCCAACCTCACCATCAAGAAAACACCTGAATGGGTAAAACAGCCAACGGCGATACCAGGACCACGGCCAGGGTATATGGGGCACCTTCAGTCAAGTACGGCGTAAGGTAATAGGTACCTAGTCTGAGGCTCCTGTACTAAGGTAAGGTATCCGTCAGTTTGTGAGGATTGATATAGTACCAGTAAGGCACCTACCTACCAGTAGGTTTGGAAGGTCTGAGATGGATGTACCTTGATCGAGTACCTTGGGGCAGGGCGGGGCTGGTGGTCGCCGCCTCGGTACAAGCATGACCTTAAAGTGCCAGGCCAGGCCAGGCCATGTTACCCCGCCAATCCCAAGGTACGAGGCACATGTAGACAGACTGCTGGAGAGCAAGGTACAGCGGCAGAGGTCACTTTGTGGGAGGGAGTCTCGCCTGTTCTGGCCTTGTATCTGTCTGCGGCCTGGTTCGATTTGGCTTGGTTACCTCATAGCATCACCGTCCCAAAACTTGGCCCTGCAGCCTCTGGTCGTCCTCCGCTACAGCGCCAGCAGATTTGTCTCCAAGGCACCTCATCTTCCTCGCTCGTGAGCCTAGCCACTGGCCGCACCCTTTGCCTCGCCGTATCCTGCTTGTCTCGCCTCGCCAAAGCGGCCGAGTCCTTCTCCCCCCCCCCCTCCACCCC